>JACBKR010000107.1:0-55512 GCA_014218235.1 Colocasia esculenta | reverse complement strand
TGGGTGAATTGATCTCTGATTCGAAGTAATTTTGAATTGCTTGAGCTTCCGCAGTAATTGGTGTTAGATCTATTCAACCCCCCCCCCCCTTCTAGATCTGATCCATCCACCCATCCGATCCTAACAACGTCGCGACATGAATGCGACGGCCCGACACGTCGTGTTCTTCATGCCTTGTACCGATTGGCCTTAACGCGACAGACCTATGTGTCGCACTCTGGACCGTTTGCTCAAAACGTGACTGATACCCTCGTCGCATTTCTACTGTGTAAACCAGAAATCCTAATTATCATGCATATCATGTTAATCATGTATTATCACCATTGTTTAACCCCTGAAATGTACTGTTGTGAATAGTAATGCCATGTTTATGTATAATGGGTAATATTCACATGATTTCTATTAATTAAAAGATGTGTGCAGGATTATCTCTTGCTAACTTGATTCTCTTACACATGCACACACTAAACAGGAATCCTTGCCATGAAACCTACCAAAATTACTCAGTAATATATCTGGTAATTAAGTGCAATTATTCATATAAATTCTCTAATTATTTTAAATGACTTGTCTTCGTTTTAATCGCTTGATTTAACACCGTTATCACGTCCCTCTGCCTTCGAGCACTCAAGGTATGATGGACAACGTTTCTATAAACACTTCTATCTTGGCTTGGTCGACCTCTTCGTTGGGAATACTTCTGACTGGACCAGGAACTCCTTGTCGAGGCCTCCGTAAGACTCCTTGGCTTTGGCAGACGTCCATGGCCGACGAGCAGGTTGTACCATCAATACCTATTTACCCTTAGGGATCAGCATGATCCAACAGCCTTAGATTGTTCTCTCTTACCTTGAGATCATGCCAGACCTCTGGCCTATGTTCATAGCACGGCTATTGGGTGGTTGTGACTTCTACCAAACTGCCAACACACGACCATGTGTTGTGCAACTGTTATTATTCGCCTGTTTAACGATGATTTACGATTGAAACCCTCGATCTCATCTATTATCCAAATTCTCTCGTCTATTCACGTTCTCTCTATACTCTCGTCTATTCGTCAATTACTCTCCTCTATTCTTGGTACTCTATTTGGCCATCTATTGATTATCTAAGATAAAACATGATCAATGCTAGGCAATATTATAAAGGGCCCGATCTTGTCCTGGGAGGTGCGCTCGAAAGGCTATAACTCGCGGGGGTTCAATGATCGGGGTGTTCAGCATGCATCCAACGCATAACTATCAAGATTTAATCTATGACAATCAATCAATAAAAAATATTGTATTCTCTTGATTGACAAGAAGATCGACCAAACCTGCTATCGCGACTTGTGCACTTTTGTACAACCATACATGCTATCTTGTTATATGGCCAATCCGTTATCATGATTGTTGTGCTATTTTCATGAGATAGTATTATCATTCTCTTGCCTTCGTATGACATTACTCTCGTGACTATACTTGATCGCTCTCTCTAGTTATCATGCTTTACAAGATATTAATCACTTAAAGCATGCATATTTAATTACATGAGATATTAATTCCTACTGGGCGATTTTCGCTCATCCTGCGCTATTTATTTCATGTGTTTTAGGTGAGTCTGATGGGGACTACCACACAACGAGGAAGGGGATGAGCAAGTGCAGGATTGACCCTACATTTTGACAACCAAAGTTTTTTAGGAGTTAGTTAGTTGAATAGTTGGTTTGTAGTTGTTTCATTTGAATAAAGTACTATGGGCCCATAGTTATAGCTCTAACTTAGTGATTGTAATAGATGAACACATTGCGGACTACTACCAACTCTGAAGGCTACTGTAACTGGTAAGTTAGACCTCCAGCATGCTCTGTAGTGGTGAAGGGTCCGACATAGTGGGACTCAACTTCCACGCCTACCAAATCTCATCACCCCCTTCATAGGAGACACTTTAACAAACATCTGGTCCCCCACCTGAAACTCAAGCGGTCTCTTGTGCTGGTCTGCATAGCTCTTCTGCCGACTCTGTGCTGTCTGAAGCCTCTGCCTGACAAGCTGCACTACCTCTACTGACTACTGAACCAACTCGGGCTCAGTGACAACACGCTCACCAACCTCAAACCAGTCAAGAGGAGTACGACACGGTCGTCCATACAGAGCCTCGTAGGGTGCCATACCAATGCTGGAATGATAACTGTTATTATATGCAAACTCGACCAACGGCAAGTGAGCTGCCCACGATCCCTGTCACTCTAAACAACAAGCTCACAACATGTTCTCCAAGGTTTGGATAGTCCGCTCCGACTGTCCGTCTAACTGTTGGTGGTAGTAGAACTAAACACCAGTTCTGTCCCCAAGGCTCTCTGAAAACTGCGCCAGAACCCAGAAGTGAAGCGAAGATCTCTATCTGACACAATAGAGATCGACACCCCGTACAAAGGACAATCTACTACTCCATGTAAAGTCTGGCCAATCTACTCACCTCCCAGCCCGCTCTAATGGGCAAGAATCTGGCAGTCTTCGTCAACATGTCAACTAGCACCCAAATACTGTCATACCTCCTGATGTCCTCGGCATCCACACACAAAATCTATCGTCACATGGCCCACTTCCACATGGGAATATCTAACTGCTGAACAAGCCCTCCTGGGCCCTGGTGCTCGGCCTTCACCTGCTGGCCGACCAAACACCTAGCAACAAATGTGACGGAATTCCTCGTTCAAGCCCGTTAAACCACTAACGAACTTGATCCGAGTCCGCCTCCCGCGAACGGGCCGAAGCCTCGCAAGGGATATCATACACACGTCCATGAAAACAAAAAGGAACACACCAATATGCATATATTTTTTCCACAAGTTACATAGCCATACTTCACAAGAGTGTAAAGAAGTACAAGAGCCTGGGGTATACCCCGAGGTACAACAGAATGAAAACTAACTAACTACATTGCTGGAGGTGCTGGTCCAACACCGCTGTGACGCGGCTCCAAACTGGACAACGGTAACAAAACGTCCTCCTCGCCCTCACCTGTGGGGGTAGGGGTGAGCCTCTCTAGTCACTGGCTCAGTAGGGAACTCCCCCAACACCAAGCAAACCAAAACACAGGTACGGAAACAGTAAACTGCGCTAGCAATTTATAGAACATCTAAGCAGGATATTAAAGCTGTAAATGTACTCACCATTTGCCGACTACGTAAAGCAACTGTAATAAATAAACGGCAAACCCAAACAGGTAACGAGCTACAGTAGAGACTGCCACACACGAGCCACGTGAACTGGTTTGCGACACTAGTGACTTACTCGGACAAACTAACACAGGTCTACCTCTCAGTCTCGCAGCCACGGATGAAAGGTCCAGCTGCCGCTCCACGTGGAATGTCAAACAACTGTGGAGACCAACTAAACACCACTTCTGCGGACACACAACCGCAGGCCCATGCCTGGCACCTCTAGGGTCTCTGGCCAGAACACCCTAGAGTGAGGCACTGGAAAAGGACTAGCTGGGGACCAGTGTTGACTACTGGTGTCCGTACCCCCAACTAAGAGCGCGCCACAAGTGACTAGAACAAACACAAAAGTCACTGTCCCACTGTCGTCTTTCCCTCAGCCGGACGTACAACTCAAACAAAGGAGTGAGGGTGTCCATGACAGACGACACAGACCTCGACGGTACAGCACAAGTACCGGGACAAAGCCCCGAGCTAACAGCCTGGCTCACAGAGAACCTGGGGCACCCAACTAGAGAGTAACCACGGTAGGCGTCGTACTACTTGCCACGCACCAGAACCACGTGCACGTCACACACAACCACGTGAAACGTCACGTAAACCTCCAGTAACAACTGTTCACAACACTTGAACACAACACTGCTTGCGTGAACACCACGCAACTACGCAAAGAACCAGCTAGCTACACAACCGAAGTGCTAGCTTCAAGAACCGTGCACTCTCAGAGTGCTACAAGTGCCAATGCACCGCTTGTTATCGGTAAACACGTCGCATAACGATATTCGGATAAACCAATCGCTTGAGCCATGCATGCATAGACCTTTCGGCTGAAGTCGCGACAGGGTCTTGCGTCGCCTTCAGATAGCGACAGCCCGATAAGTCGCCTTCAACACATTAACGCGACATACAAACAAGTCGCGTTCACAACCTTAACGCGACGGATCGGCCCGTCGCCACCTGATCGCGACAGGGGTTCCATCGCCTTAGCAGTCGGAAACCGTAATCCAGAATCCCCTCCACAGATTACCAACCCACACCATGCAAACCACCCTTAATTAGTGCTTTTCATGCTTTAATGGGTTCCTAGGCATGATATCTTTGTGTAGAAAGCATTAAACTGATCAAACCCTGCATCCCACCCGATTCTCGCCCCGGAAACGGGAGAGTCACCCTACCTCGTGAAGAACATGCGATACGACGCTCCCCCGGCGTTTCACTCGCTCCACGTGAGCTTCCCACGGCACGATCACGCCGAAATCATGAATTCCCACAGAAGAATCGTCGCAGCTCCCCTTCCCCTGGCCGAGCAGAACTCGCTGCAGTTCTATCCGGCTGTGGTTTCTTAAAAACACCCAGCGGTTGGGAATGCGACGTATCGTCGCATCGCGACCTGATCGCGACGGACCTAGGCATCGCCTTCCTGCCTGCCGCTCTGCGCGCTACACGTGGCGCACATGCAGATGATCAATGCCCCAGGCAGTCACCAGAACGCGACGGCCACCTCTGTCGCGTTCAGAACGCGACACTCCTCCCTGTCGCGATGACAGGCTGAGGACATTGGGGTGCTGCAGCCCGGACTATCGGCCCAATAAGCCCTTGAAACCACGTACCACACACAACCACATTGGCCTCACGATAGCCATCACAACCACTAAACACAGGATCCACGAGGATCCGAAAAACGCGCGACGTTACATTACTATCATCTAAAAAGAAATTTCGACCTCGAAATTCATAACTTAAATACAAGAAGTTTCATCACACATATTTACAAGTACTATCATCTAAAAAGAAATACAAAACTTACTCAAATAAGTAAGGATACCCTTTAGCCATTTCCTCGGCTAATTCCTAGGTATCCTCACCACCCAACCTATTCTCCCATCTTACCTTAACTAATTCAATTTCTTTATTTCTCAGCTTCTTTGTCTTACGACCAGTAATCTGCACTGGATACTCTGGCATAGTCATATCCGGTGTCAAATCACCACCTTGGTAACTGATTATCTACGTTGGATCTTTAATGCACTTTCTTAACATAGAAATATGGAAAATATCATGAACATCTGCAAAGTCAGCTGGCAAATCAAGTCTATAAGTTGTTTCCCCAATTCTTTCTAACACCTGAAAGGGTCCCACATATCTCGGGCTCAACTTTCCGGTCTTGCCAAACCTCATAATACCCTACTAGGGGAAACTCTTAGAAAAACAAAGTCTCTCACTTCAAATGAAGTGGTCTTCTCCGATTATCGGCATAACTCTTCTGCCTGCTTTGAGCTGCCTGTAACTTTTCTTTAATGAGCTTCACTATTTCGTGGTTTGCTGAATTAATTCAGGACCCACCATCTGCCTTTCCCCCACTTCATGCCAGTTCAATGGGGTTCTACATGGCCTCCCATATAAAGCTTCATATGGTGCCATCCCAAGACTGGTATGATAACTATTGTTATAGGCAAACTCAACCATACCTAAATGATGCTCCCAGCTACCTCCCCAAACTAAACAACAGCTCGCAACATGTCTTCAATTGTCTGAATAGTCCTCTCTGTTTGTCCATCTCGTCTGGGGATGATAAGCGGAGCTATATCTCAACTCGGTGCCAACTACTATCTGCAAGCTCCTCCAAAAACCAGAAGTAAACCTTGGATCCCTATCAGAAACAATAGACTTCGGATACCATGCAGTGGAACAATTCTATCAACATAAACTCTTGATAATCTGTCCACTGACCAGACATACTTACTGCTACCAACCTGCATACCTTGGTTAGCCTATCAACAAACCCATATTCCATTATGTCCTGCTGCTGACCTTGGCAAACCTGCTACAAAGTCCATAGCAATATCATCCCATTTCCATTGTGGAATGGGCAACGGTTGTAATAGACCTCCAGGCTTCTGATGCTCGCCTTAATCTGTTGACAGATAGCACATCTTGCGACAATTCTTACTATTTCTTTTTTCATATGAGGCCACCAAAAATGCTTCTTCATATCCTGGTACATTTTGGTACTACCGGGGTGAATAGTGTACCGGATTTATGGGCCTCTTCTAATACTCTCTGCTTTACTTCTCTTTCTGCTGGAACGAATAACCTGCCTCTGAGCCTGACCACATAATTATCATCAATAGCAACTCTTTCCATTTTCACAATTTCGGCTAAATTCACATCTACTTTTTGGGCCTCAACAATTTGCCAATACAGCGACGGTTCCACAGCACTACTAGCTAATATTGCCCGTCGCTGATTGCTTGGCACATACAGGGAGTTTTCTGCTATCTCCTCATACAATTTCCATTCCTTAATCATCATTTGACTTAAATATGATTTTCTACTTAGGGCATCAGCCACCACATTGGCCTTACCCGGATGGTAAGCCAAACTAAAATCATAATCTTTTAATACTCCACCCATCTACGCTGACGGAGATTAAGTCTTTCTGGGAGAAGATATACTTTAAACTTTTATGATCTGTAAAAATTTCAAATCTTTCACCATAAAGATAATGCCTCCATATCTTTAAGGCAAACACAACTGCTGCTAACTCTAAATCATGAGTGTGGTAATTCTCTTCTGCTGGTTTCAATTGCCTGGACGCATAAGCTATTACCTTGCTATGCTACATTAGCACTGCACCAAGACCTCTTCTAGATGCATCTGTATATACAACAAAACCACCATTACTTGTTGGTAATGTCAACACAGGTGCAGCTGTAAGCCTCTTCTTTAATTCCATGAAACTTCTTTGACATTCACCAGACCATACAAATGGTACACCCTTTCTAGTCAGTCTAGTCATGGGTGCCGCAATCCTAGAAAAATCTTGAATGAAACGCCTATAATAGCCTGCTAACCCCAAAAAGCTTCTAATTTCAGTAATTGTCTTAGGCACTTCCCATCTCATCACTGCTTCCACTTTACTTGGGTCAACTGCCACTCCCTCAGCTGATATGACATGGCCCAAGAACTGAATTTCCTTTAACCAAAATTCACACTTACTGAATTTGGCAAACAATATATCTCTTAATAACTGCAAGGCAAATCTCAAATGTGTGCATGCTCCTCTTCAGATGCTGAGTAAATCAGAATATCATCTATAAAGACCACAATAAATTGGTCCAAATACGGATGAAAGATTCTATTCATCAGATCCATAAAAGCTGCAGGAGCATTAGTTAGCCCAAATGGCATAACCGCAAACTCATAGTGACCATATCTGGTTCTAAATGTTGTTTTATCTATATCTTCCTCCTTAATCCTTAACTGATGGTACCCAGATCTCAAATCAATTTTAGAAAATACCTTTTGTTGACTGCAATTGATCAAACAGATCATCTATTCTCGGTAATGGGTACTTATTCTTAATGGTCACATCATTCAACTTCCTGTAATCTATGCACATGCGAAAACTACCATCTTTCTTTTTCACGAACAACACCGGTGCTCCCCACGGGGAATGACTCGATCTAATAAACCCTTTCTGCAATAACTCCTCTAATTGCTTTTTCAACTCTTTAAGCTCTGCTGGTGCCATCCGATATGGTGCTTTAGAGATTGGCATGGTACCTGGCAGCAACTCAATAGTAAAGTCCACCTCTCTGTGTGGAGCTAAACCAGGCAAATCTTCTGGAAAAACATCGGCAAATTCCCTAACCACGGGAACTGCCTCCACTATCAGACTCACTGAAGCTAAATAAGCCACACACCCTGCATTTATCAACTTTCTAGCTCTAGTCACAGAAATTATAAACTTAGGAGTACAAAAAGACATACCTTGATATTTAAAACACCGCACCATTAGGATGACAAAACCTGATCCTTTTCTTTCTGCAATCTAACATTGCTCCATAGGTCTCAAGCCAATCCATTCCCAAAATAATGTCATAATCTATCAATTGCAGGGCATATAACCGACCCGGCATCTGGTTCCCTCCAATCACAATAGGAGCTTCATCTATGTAGCTCGAAGTGAGCATAAACTCACCAGAAGGAACCTCCACTACCAACTCACAAGACTTTTCTTCCAAAGGATGAGTCATACAATTCAGGAATTCTTCGGAAATAAAAGAATGAGAGGCACCCGAATCAAATAAAACTCTTGCTGAATAATCATAAATGGGTATAATACCTTCTATCATATCGATGCCTCCACCTGGGCACGGGTGATAGCCATAACCCGGCCTCTACCTTGCTGCTGTGGTACACCTCCACCACGACCTGCTAAAGGCTGTTGGGGCTACTGCTGCTGTGAACACCTCTACCATACCATATTCTCTTGGATAAGGGCAATTGCGGATCAAATGCCCTGGCTGATTGCAATTATAACATCTATAACCTGGTGGAATAGTGGGCTGCCTGGCAGTACTCTACTGCGATTCTTCTACCTCTGGCGTGTAACCACGCCCCTGCTGAAACTGCTGACGACCCCCTCTTCCTCTTCCTTTGCCCTTGAATACTTGCTTTAATTTCTGACCCCACTTACCAAAACCTGAAGAAGAAGGTCCTACTGGAGCCTTTCCCCTACTAACTCCTGCTGCCTGCTGAGGTAGCCGAAAACTACCCGAACCTGACCCACTTGCCTGACGGGCCCGAATAGACCTCTCAAGAGTAGCTGCTCTCTGGACTGCTTCCTCAACTAATCTACACATTAACGGTATTACCGCATTCTGCAACTCTTCTCTCAAACCCGAATAAAATATTCAACCATCATAGCATTATCGATACTACATAAGGTGCATATCGGCTAAGTGCCATAAATCGCATCTGATATTCTAAAACTGAGGTATTACCTTGCTGAAGTGTCCGAAATTGCTCTCTTTTCACCTGCTGCACTTGAAGTGGAAAGAATGTGTCATTAAATGCCTCGAGAAATTCTGGCCAGGTAAACCTCCTCTGATCTGCCTGCAAAGGTGGTCTGCATCTTCAGACGCCACCACTGCTGCGCAAAACATCTCAACTGGTATGTGGCTAGCACAACTTATCCGCTGCTAGACACCTCATGGTCGTAAAGACCCTTTCAACCTCATGAATCCAGTGCTCTGCTATATCTGGATTCGGCCCTCCTGTATAAGTAGGCGGCTGCAACCTCAAAAACTTTTCAACTTGCATCACTGGCTCTTCTACTGCCATTACTGGTGGTGGTACAGGTGCCACATAGGGTACCTCCACCCTTGGCGGTGGTGCAACAGGGGCCACGGGTATTCCAGCATCTGGTGGTATTGCTGCTGGAGGTACCGGTGCCTGCTGTTCCATCCTCACTCGAATATCAGTGAGGCTTTCCCAAATCCTCTCAATCATACGTTGAGTGGACTCTTCAGGGTCCTCTCCTCCACACCCCAATCCCTTCTATCAGCCATCTCAACTTCCTGCACAAATAACATACCATTACGAACAAAATCAGTCATTACGAAACAGAGAGCTACCAGCAGTGTACAAATGTAGAAATATGGCTATATAATTTCTCAGTTCCTTTATATTTACACGGACCTCGCTCTTATACCAACTGTGACGGAATGCCTCGTTCAAGCCCGTTAAACCACTAACGAACTTGATCCGAGTCCGCCTCCCGCGATGGGCCGAAGCTCGCAAGGGATATCATACACACGTCCGTGAAAACACAAAGGAACACACCAATATGCATATATTTTTTCCACAAGTTTACATAGCCATACTTCACAGAGTGTAAAGAAGTACAAAAGCCTGGGGTATACCCCGAGGTACAACAGAAAGCAAACTAACTAACTACACTGCTGGAGGTGCTGGTCCAACACCGCTGCGACGCGGCTCCGAACTGGACGACGGTAACGAAACGTCCTCCTCGCCCTCACCTGTGGGGGTAGGGGTGAGCCTCTCTAGTCACTGGCTCAGTAGGGAACTCCCCCAACACCGAGCAAACCAAAACACAGGTACGGAAACAGTAAACTGCGCTAGCAATTTATAGAACATCTAAGCAGGATATTAAAGCTGTAAATGTACTCACCATTTGCCGACTACGTAAAGCAACTGTAATAAATAAACGGCAAACCCAAACAGGTGTACGAGCTACAGTAGAGACCGCCACACACGAGCCATGTGAACTGGTTTGCGACACCAGTGACTGACGAGACAAACTAACACAGGTCTACCTCTCAGTCTCGCAGCCACGGACGAAAGGTCCAGCTGCCGCTCCACGTGGAAAAGTCAAACAACTGTGGAGACCAACTAAACACCACTTCCTGCGGACACACAACCGCAGGCCCATGCCTGGCATCTCTAGGGTCTCTGGCCAGAACACCCTAGAGTGAGGCACTGGAAAAGGACTAGCTGGGGACCAGTGTCGACTATTGGTGTCCGTACCCCCAACTAAGAGCGCGCCACAAATGACTAGAAACAAACACAAAAGTCACTATCCTATTGTCGTCTTTCCCTCAGCCGGACGTACAACTCAAACAAAGGAGTGAGGGTGTCCAGGACAGACGACACAGACCTCGACGGTACAGCACAAGTACCGGGACAAAGCCCCGAGCTAACAGCCTGGCTCACAGAGAACCTAGGGCACCCAACTAGAGAGGTAACCACGGTAGGCATCGTACTACTTGCCACGCACACAGAACCACGTGCACATCACACAGAACCACGTGAAACGTCACGTAAACCTCAAGTAACAACTGTTCACAACACATGACATAACACTGCTTGCGTGAACACCAAGCAACTACGCAAAGAACCAGCTAGCTACACAACTGAAGTGCTAGCTTCAAGAACCGTGCACTCTCAGAGTGCTACAAGTGCCATGCACCGCTCGTTATCGGTAAACACGTCGCATAACGATATTCGGATAAACAATCGCTTGAGCCATGCATGCATAGACCTTTCGGCTGAAGTCGCGACAGGGTCTTACGTCGCCTTCAGATAGCGACATCCCGATAAGTCGCCTTCAACACATTAATGCGACATACAAACAAGTCGTGTTCACAACCTTAACGCGACGGGTCGGCCCGTCGCCACCTGATCGCGACAGGGGGTTCTGTCGCCTTAGCAGTCGGAAACCCTAATCCGGAATCCCCTCCATGGATTACCAACCCACACCATGCAAACCCCCCTTAATTAGTGTTTTTCATGCTTTAATGGGTTCCTAGGCATGATATTATTATGTAGAAAGCATTAAACTGATCAAACCCTGCATCCCACGTGATTCTTGCCCCGGAAATGGGAGGAGTCACCTACCTCACGAAGAACACGCGATACGACGCTCCCCCGGCGTTTCACTCGCTCCGCGTGAGCTTCCCACGGCACGATCACACCGAAATCACGAAATCTCGCAAGAATCGTTGCAGCTCCCCTTCCCCTGGCCGAGCAGAACTCGCTGCAGTTCTGTCCGACTGGGGTTTCTTAGAAACACCCAGCGGTTGGGAACGTGACGTATCATCGCGTCGCGACCTGATCGTGATGGACCTAGGCGTGTTGGACCAAGCCCCTTACCGTTGCACCAAAAGCTCGAGCTCTTCTCTCTTTCTCTGAGTGTTTGTGGCGTGAAGGTTCCTCACTGTTGTACACTCCTTCAAAGATTTTCAGGAAAGCTCTCTTCTTATCTTCAGCAATGCTCCATCTTTATATGAGCAGCTTGAGTAGATCCGTTGAAGAGATCCGTGGAGTTCTAGCCGTTGCTCATCTCCTCTTCATTTGTCTTGATCAGACTTTGATGGTCTTCGAGGTCTGTGAGCATGGAAGAAAGTGTTAGCATAAAAGAGTGTTTATGATAAACGATGCATAGTACTGTGCTTCTGCTAACATACTGGAAATAATAGGTCAAATCTTTTTCTGACAAGATTTATGCATGTAGCTTTTTATGTCAGACAAATATTTGACTTTTCAATGAGCGCCAAAAACACTTTTAAAATATTCAAGAGAAATCTATGTGAATATGACTTATACAATCGTTGTTCATTACAAGTAAATCGTTGCAAGTTTATGAACAAATCGATGTAAAAGACAAGTCGTTATGATCATTGAAGAAATCGTTATGAGCATGACTTATGAAATCGTTATGGAAGCAAATCGATGTGATCACTTAAGAAATCGTTATGAAAGCAAATCGATGTGATCACTTAAGAAATCGATGTGAGAACCAAATCGATATGAGAGCAAATCGTTGTTCTCACTTATGAAATCGATGTGACTACTTAAAGAGTCGTTACAGTAAGCAAATCGATGTGAGAGCAAATCGTTGCGCTCACTTATGAAATCGTTATGAGAACCAAATCGATATGAGAGCAAATCGTTGTTCTCACTTATGAAATCGTTATGGCATCGACTTCTTAACAAACGTTGCGCTTACAGAAGAAATCGTTGCGAACACATGAAATCGTTATGGCATCGACTTCTTAGCAAATCGTTGCGCTTGTTGCTCTGGCACTTAAACAGAAATCGATGTATATGAGTTAGACATCGACTTTATCATTTTAGTGCGCCAAAATTTGCATCAATGAAAGACTTAGCATTTTGCTATGAGATTGATGCGACACAGATGAAACAAAAATATTCAATTTAAGTTACATCATAAATTTTATTATCACCAAAATACAAGAACAAATAGAGAGTGGTTCAACAGGCGTCGCCTTCCTGCATGCCGCTCTGCGCGCTACACGTGGTGCACATGCAGACGATCAACGCCCCAAGGCGGTCACCAGAAGGCGACGCCCACCTCTGTCGCGTTCAGAACGCGACACTCCTCCCTGTCGCGATGACACGCTGAGGACAATGGGGTTGCTGTAACCCGGACTATCGGCCCAATAAGCCCTTGAAACACGCACACGTACCACACCAAACCACATTGGCCTCACGATAGCCATCACAAACCACTAAACACAGGATCCACGAGGATCCGAAAAACGAGCGACTTTACAACAAGAGCCGCTATGTCCTCTCTTCATCCCGGACCACCAAAATTGTCGTCTCACCTGTGATACATCTTGGTTGACCCTAGATGAATTGAGTATCGGGACCTATGTGCCTTCTGCAACACTGCTCTCCTGACAGACTCCTCAGCTGGTACATAATAGAGTACTGTCTCGGAACCTGACAGTATCGTCATCATGTAGCTCACATCTAGGAGTAGCAAACACCTTGTGCAACTCTGGATCTGCTTGTTTGAGCCTCAATAACTTGCTTGACTATAGCTGAAGCAACTAGCAAACTGCCCAACATGCACTGTGTCGCCTGGTGGGGACTCTGAAGGACCCATCTGCTGCAGACTGCCACAACTACCACTCTCTCATCATAAGATAGCTGACCTGAGCCTTCCTACTCAATGCATCTGCAATAACATTAGCCTTCCCAGGCTGATACTCAATGCTGAAGTCATAATCATTCAGGTACTCCATCCAATGCTGCTGCCTCATATTCAAATCCCTCTGTGAAAAGACATATCGCAGGCTCTAATGGTCGGTGCGAACCACAAACCTCACTCCGTACAAGTAGTGATGCCAGATCCTCAAAGTAAAAACCACAGCAGCCAACTCCAGGTCGTGGGTGGGGTAGCTCTCCTCGTGGGGCTTTAGCTGACGCGACGCATAAGCCACCACTCTACCATGCTGCATAAAGACTGCTCCCAAACCAACACCATAAGCATCTGTGTAGACCTCAAAACCCTCCGTACCTGAAGATAACACCAGGACTAGCACCAATGTAAGTAGCTGCTTCAACTCTATGAAGCTCTACTCACACTGCTCCGACCACTCAAATGGTACTCCCTTCCTTGTCAAATGAGTCAGGGGTGCAGTAATCTGTGAAAATTTTCTAATAAACCTGCGGTAGTAACCAGCTAAGCTAAGGAACTGCGTATCTTTGTCACTGTGTGGAGTCTCTCCCCACTGCAAAACTTGCCTCGACCTTTGCTGGATCAACAGAGACTCTGTCACTGAGATCACGTGGCCAAACGTGTACTTGTTGCTCCAAACTCACACTTGCTGAGCTTGGCATACAGCTGGTGCTCTCGCACAGTCTGCAACACGATCCTCAGGTGCAGGGCCATGCTCCTCCTCTAAAGTAGAGTACACCAGAATGTCGTCAACAAACACTATGACCAATTGGGTCCAAGAACTGGTGGAACACCCTATGCATCAGATCCCAAAGACCGCAGGCGCATTGGTGAGCCCAAATAGCATCACCAAAAACTCAAAATGCCCGTATCTAGTCTTGAAAGCTGTCCTCTCTCCACATCTAAATCTCTGCTCCCGCAACTGATAGTAGCCTGATCTCAAGTCGATCCTGGAGAGACTCGAGCTGACTAAAGCTGATCAAAGAGATCATCAATCCTAAGCAGAGGATACCTATTCTTGATGGTCACTTGATTCAACTTCCTATAATCAATGCACAAACACCAAGCTACCATCATTTTTTTTCACAATAATACTAGAGACCCTTAAGGAGAAAAGCTAGGGCGAATGTAGCCTTTCTCCAACTCTTTTATTGTCTCTTCAGCTCCCTCACTCTGTCGGTTCCATGCAGTACGTTGCATGTGCAAAAGGTGCAGTGCCAGGAACAAGCTCAATAGTAAACTCAATCTCTCTGACTGTGATAGACTAGTAGAGTTCGTCTGGAAAGACGTCCGGAAACTCTCACAACCTTAGGATGTCCTCCACACCACAAGGTGCCTAGTCAACAAGTACAGCAGTGGCAAGAAAACCCTGGAACCCAGAAGCCCACAACCTCCATGCTCTCAAGGTAGAAATCAAAAGACATGAAGAAGGAGTGTCAATACCCTGGAAGTAGAGGCAGCTCCTCCGGGTACTGAAGGTACACCCTCTTCTTCCTGCAATCCACCACTGCATTGTACTGCTCGAGCCAGTCCATACCCAATATCACATCAAGTCCTGTAACTGTATAGCAAACACTGAGCTGGCAAACTCTGACCCAGAATCTGCACTGGTACCTCCTCTCAACACATTATGAGGTAAGGGCAAAATCTCCTGTCGGCAGCTCCACACAAGCTCACTAGACACTCCCATGTCCAACTCCCCACGAGAGTCTAAAAACTCCTCAGAACCATAGAGTGGGAGGCACCAGAATCAAACAAAACTCTGGCTGCAAAACAAAAAATAGTCATAGTACCTTCCGAAGCTGAGCCGCCTCTGCCTCTACTCAGGTCATGTGCATGACACGAACCCTAGTCCTCGGTCTGCCTGAACTCGAGGTCTGTTGGTGCTGCTGTACAGGAATCTGCTGCTGCTGCTAAGTACGCAACTGGGGTTGACTCTGCTGCTGTGGGTCTCGAGGTAACAGGGGGCAATCTCGCGCCATGTGACCCAGCTAGTCACACCCAATAAACCTGCCACAAAAGAACGTTGACCCTGCTGCAGTGGCTGCCCAGTAGCTGCTGAACACTCTCCACTGAAAGCTGCCTCTGCTCAGACTGCCTCATGTCACGAAGAAACCTTCTCCTCAACCCCGACCACGCTGACGTCCCTACAGAGGAAGACACAAAGGAAGTCATGGTCCCCGGAGTCTGCTAAGACATTGTAACGTAGCGCGTTTTTCGGATCTTCGTGGATCGTCGTTTAGTGGTCGTTCGGATCTGCGTTTACTGGTTTTGGTGTGGTGCTCATGACCAATATGGGGGCCATTGGGCCTTGGTTGTGGTTTCCGCACGTTATGTGGGGCTTAGTGGGCCGGCAGGTTAGGCCCGTAGCACCCGTTGGTTCACTGGATGTGAACGCGACAGGAGTGTGGGTCGCGTTATGAACGCGACGGCCTTGGTGGTCGCGTTCTGGTTACCACTGCTGGAGTCGACGTCTGCTGTGCACCACGTGTCGCGCACGGGGCCGAGCTTACTGACATCGGAATGGGAAGGTGACGCACTAGTCCGTCGCGACAAGGTCTCGACGGGAGGTACTCGCGATCCCAACCGCTGTGCAGTTTTTTAAAAGGTTTGGCCGAACAGAGCTTTCACAAGATTTGCTCGACCCAGGGGAGGAGCTGCGGCGGATTTTTGGGGAGATTCGACATTCCGACGTGGTGTTCGACGTGCTCTCGTCGCGAAGACGTCGCGTGGAGCGGGGGAAACGCCGTGCCATGCATGGTTTTCATGTTCTTCGTGAAGTTAGGGAGTTCTACCTTGATTTGTTACGTGGATACATGTCGATTTCTTTAAACCGCTTTAAAAACCTAGATACCATGTCTAGAGGTGAAATGAGCATGAAAACTGGTTGAAACTGTGTTTAGGGTGGTTTGCATGGAAAATCCGAGAGGGTACTCGGGTTAGGGTTTTCCGCCTGAGAAGGCGACAGACCTGGCTGTCGCGACCAGGTCGCGACAGGCCGACCCGTCGTGACAAGGTTTCCTCCTACGCGCCATTCTCGGGGCGACGCGATCAGAAGGTGACATTGTCTCTGTCGCGACCACAGCCGAGTAGGCTTGTGGTGGTTGTTTTATCCGATTATCGTTTAATTATTGTGTGCGTGGCAATGCTAGTGATGCATTGGCACTTGTAGCGATCTGTGAGCGTGGTTAGCATGTCGTTTGTGCGTTGTTTATGTGATAAGGGTGTTGCTCATGAAGTGAGCATGCTTTACGTGGCGTTTACATGGTTGAGTGTCGTGCATGAGTGTGCATGGCTAGTGGTTGACGTTATGATTATTGTAATGTAACTTGTATAGTTAGTATGAGTGACTGGGCAGTGAAGGTCATGTGTGGACCTAGCCCTATCCTATGGTTTGTTCTTTAAAGAGTATTATAATGATATATCTTAAGTAGTGTGTGTTTGCCATGGGTCACGAAGTGACCAATGACATGCAAGGTTGTGTTGTACTGTGGTGATAAAAGAGTGTACTAGTGTGAGATGGTTTGGAGGTCACATGGTGATCGATGACAAGCTAGTTATGTTTAGTATATTTTAATATACGTTACCTGTGGTACTAAGTGACTGACGTGGTTTGTGTGCTAGCCGAGTGTGTGGTCCGGCGCCTATTCCGGAATGCCTCTTCAGTTGGGTGCCCCAGGTTCTGTGTGAGCTAGGCACGTGTGTGTGTGCTCGGGGCTTGTCCCGGTAAAGTGGTACCATCGAGGTCTTGTCGTCTTCCTGGACACCCTCGCTCTCGGGGAGAGTTGTCGTCCAGCTGAGGGAAAGACGGTAGAGGGAAGGACTTGTGAGAGTTTTTGTTTGGTCGCTTGTAGCGCGCTCGTAGCTGGGGGTTATGGACACCAGTAGATTTACTGGGCCCCGCTACCAGTCCTAGTTTCCAGTGCCTCACTTTAGAGAGCTCGGCCAGAGTCTCTAAAGGTGCCAGGCATGGGCCTGCAGGGTGTGTGACCTGTAGGTTGTGGTGGTTGGTTTGGTCTCCACAGTTCTTTGGCATTACTTATGTTTGGCACTACACTTGAACCTTACATCCGTGGTACTACGAACTGAGAGGTAGTTCTTGTGTTGTGTTGTCCGGGTTGGATACTGGCGTCATGAACCAGTAGTCCTGTCCCGTGGTGGCGTCGTACTTTCCGACTCGTGCTTTGCTACTGGTTGTAGCGTGTGTTGGTTTTGGTTTACCCGTCGAGTGTGCCATGGTGTTGGCACGGTTGTCGTTGTGGTTGGAGCGGAGACTCACTGGTTTTGGTTTATTGGTTGTGGTGTGCCCTGGTGGTGGCACAGTTGTGTTTGTGGTTCTGTGGTGGTACCTCGTGGAGGTAGTACTTGTACCCTTTGTGGGTATCCGTTTCTCGTGGTACGCTGAATACTAGCCTTTTCAGGTGGTGAAGTGGAGCTGTGCTCCGTGGAGGTCATGCGTGAGACCTTCCACTTGTTGTGTTTTACCCTTCCTTGGTAAGTTTCCGAATATGGTTTAGTGTGAGTTGGATTGACATTGTGGTAGCCAGTTTTGGTTAGTCAGTGTGACATTCAATACATCGTGGTTTAAGGGTATAAAGGATTAGCTCTTAGTTAGCAGTCCTGTTACCCATATGTTTGAGGTTCACCATGAAGATTGTAGCCTGGGCAGTGGTTTGCCTGTGTGGCTTGCAGCTTAGGTGACTAGTTGTTGAGGTGATGTGCCTGTGAGGCTTGTGGCCTAGCTTTCCGTAGTTGTGCGGACTAGTTGTGCAGTGCTAGTCCTGTAGTCCCGCTTCCTTTCCGAGATTTGTATTAGCTGATATAATTATGTTAACTGTTAACTATGCTTTGTTCTGAGCATGAATGTGTTTGGCTATCAGTATTGCCAATGAGACCCGTTGGGGTTGAGGTCCTCCCCGTGTTGTGTGTGGTTTTGGGTGGTCCCCTATTGAGCCAGTGACTTGTTGAGGCTCACTCACTTACAGTTCTTTTCAGGGTTTATCGTTGGTGTGGCTTGCGGAGGTGTCGTAATAGACCTGTACCTCCAGCATAGTGTTAGTACAATTGTGTGAGCTTGTGCTCCCGCGGGTATGCCCCAGGTAGTTGTACTCTTCTTAATTTGGACATGTAATAATGTACTGGGACAGTTGTGAATTGTTATATGCAGATATGAGCACATTACTTCCCTTGTGTCTCTTACTATTGCGGTTTGTCTTTTATATTCTTACTAGACACGTGTATGAGATATCCCTTGCGAGACTTCGGTCCATTCGCGAGAGGCAGATCTGGATATGGAGCCTTATTGGGCATAAGTATCCAGGGCTATCACTGATGTACTCTGCTACTACCTCAATTGGGACGGACCTACCTTTGCTTGCTGAACAACTCTAGTCTATCCACGAGTCTATAAGGTGTCATCCTCCAAAGCTGTTGCTGTCTGATAGGCCGCGTCGAGGTCAGTGATGTGCACAACTATCAGTGCATGCCTGAGCTCTAGCCTCAATCCTCTCACAAGCTGTTGGGTCCTCAGGCTCTCATCCACCATAATCTATAGTGCCCCAACTCTACAAATGTAGCTCTGTACTGGCCACTGTTATCTCGTCCTGTGTAAGTCCAGGAACTAGTACAACCCCTCAGTCCTGACGTAAAAGGGGCAGAAGACTCTCTCAAAAGCTGCCACAAACTCCTGCCACGTGATCTGCCTGAGTGGGTGAGATTGAAAAGTGGTCTCCCACTCCGAAGTCCACCAAGCCAATGTCTGACTCTACAGTTGGTAGCTTGCCAACAAAACCCTCTCCTCCTCTATACACTCTATGGGCGAGACTGAAAAGTTGTCTCCCACTCCGAAGTTCACTAAGCCAGTGACTGACTCTGCAGCTGGTAGCTTGCCAACAAAACCCTCTTTTCCTCTGCACACTCTATGGAGCGGAAAGTCCGCTTTACAATGTCTAGCCACGACTGGGCCGCATCAGGTCTGGCTGTCCCTCAAATTGGGGAGGTTGAACTGCAGGAACTCCCTCAACACCCTCCCGTGACCTCCTTGAGGTGCTGGAGCGTCACGGTGCTAGGTAACTAACTGTGTCATCCCCTCAAGGAAACGGGTCCAATCAAACTCCTGTGCCACACGAGGAGGGGGTGGTGGTGGTGGCGGTGCAACACCACTGTGCTCGTCCTATGGTCCCAGCTGCACCTGCTGTGGTGGCGGGGATTCACGAGGCTCCTGCTGAAGTGCCTGCTTGGAAACCTCCTCTACAAGGCATCCCCTTAGCGCCATAATGGACCTATACAGGAATGCACACAAATAATACACAAAATCGCTCCGGTATTGCTTGCTGCCACTGTACTTTTAATGCTTTGAGTTACCAACTTATAGCACTTCCTCATATATATCTCGATAGACTAGACTCTGATATCAACTATAACGACTCGGGATCTAATTACCAATTACCCACTAGTAACTTGAACCCTGAACCGCCACCCCCGAGCCGAAGCTCGAAAGGGTTAAAAGAAATGTCTGAGGAATCATATAAGAAAGTTCACAACTACAAGAACCAACAAAATTCACTACAAACATAACAACATGGTAGAACTCAAAGCAGATCCAACAAAAGGAAAGAGTACAATAAGTACGTACACCAAAGAGAGTACTACTCTCAACAGCTAGCCGAACCAGCACAAGAGCGACTCTCGGCTCCTCAGCACTCGGAGCCGACGATGAACCACCTGAAAGGAAGGGATGAGTCTCAAGAAGAGACCCAATAGGACACTAACCCCCACCGAAAAATAGTGCTACAAGTACAGAAAAATAACTACAGTATGAGACACTGCACTAAAACACATAGAAAGTGATGATGTGACGCCCAACCCTCACAGAAGTGCGTCAAAAAACTGGAACCTCGTAGGCTCAGCAGCACACAACAAAACACACAACAGCTGTCACACTCACTCACACAAGAAGGTAGGACTAGCTAGGGCCTATGGCTTGGCACCTCGACACCACAGAGTCCTCAAACCCTAGCCACATGTACACACTCAGATACTCTCCCTCGTGTTTGGTCCATGACCGGTTTTCCCTTACGCCGGACTCAAAAGGTGGAGAAGGGGCCCCACAGAAACCGGCTCGCAACCACCACAAGGGCATGCACTAGACGAGTTGCACTCGACGTCCAGGCTCACCGGTGGAAAAGCTCAACACAGTCACCCAGACGGAGCCCAGCTCAACGCCCGGGAGAAACACAACACAAACACAGGCACAACATAGTACAACGCACGACAGACAGAGACGCTCTCAACGTTCGGCACCCGTGCCAGGAGGCAGACACCGCGTGTCCCCGCCTCGACCACAAAAGAGGCCTCCACTGCTAGGACCTACATGTGGGGTTGACGGCAACCCCGATTGCCATTAACCCAGGGTAACAGCACAGACCCTACCATCTACCAAAATAGACGACAGTGTCGATTGTCGTTAACCTCACATTGACAGCAAGAGACCTTGCCGTCAAGTTCATCCTAAAGAGATTGACGTCAACAGAACTTGATGTCAAGTTCTTCATCTTCCAGCAGCTGATACGGCCCTAGGCCGCTCCCAAAGAGCAATCTAGCCCAAAAACACATGATCTAATGATGGGAAACGCTTTCCCTCATCAAATGACGCTAGTATAAGCTAGAAAACTTCGATCCAATGCTTGGATCGAGCAGTACACCCCAAACCCCGGCAAGAAAAAACCATTCCCAAAAATACGATTAACACACAAATCACATGCATGTATCACACATAAAGAGATCACAGGAAGCTTAGGGGTAGGATCCCTGCCTCACAACGCCAAAATCTCCAAGAAAAACCTTAGAATCGCGCTAATTCCCCAAGCTTACCCAGAGAGGTCGATCCTTCAAATCCGTCGTTTCCTCGCCGATCCCCACGCACCACGACCTCCCCACGTGCTCCCGTTGGCCGTCGAAATAGGTGGAGAAGGAGAGAGGTGAAGGTGGTGGGTAGAAAGGGAGGAAAAGATGGAAAAGAGGAGCCTCGGGTTGCCTTATAAAAATAGGCATGGTGACAGTTGACGTCAGCATGTGTTGCCGTCAACTACACCGCCAAGAACTTGACGTCAACACCGATTTCCGTCAAGTTCAATGCTCAGAATATTCCAAACATTCGGGTAGACAGCAACATCGACTGCTGTCAAGACCAAGTTGACGGCACACAACGTCGAGCACCCTTGACGTCAACCGATCATTGTTCCAGAAAGGCCCATTAAGGGTCCAATAAGGCACATGGCCTTACATTGGCCATCAGGCATATTTTGCTTATATCCTCATCATCCTCTAATTTTCTTCTTCTTCACTCCAAGTACCTATCATAGCTTTGGGCTTGTTTTTTTTCCACTTGGGGTGAATCTTCTTCTGAGCATCAGGGCATTCTGGTTTGACATGTCCTGGTTTCCTATAATTGCAACAAACAATTCTGTCAGAATTTTTGTTAGCAAATTATTTCTGTTTAGAAGAGTTGCCTACCTGAGGTCTTCTTTTAAGAAATCTTTTACCTTTTTTTCTTAAGAACTTTCTGAACTTTCTTGTGAGCAAGGCAGATTCACTTGAGTCATTTCCTGAGCTTGATGACTTCTCTTCCTCAGATGATTCTTTCACACTAGGACTTGCTTTAAGTGCTAGTGGCTTCTTTTTCTTCACATCATCATCTATCCTTTTCAAACCCAATTCATATGTCATTAAGGAACCAATCAATTGGTCAACAGTTGTAGTAGATAGATTCCTGGACTCTTCAACTACATTAGCTTTTGTATGCCAAATTGGAGTCAATGATCTAAGAATTTTCTAACAAGTTCATATTCAGTATATGTTTTTCCTAGACTCTTCAAGCCATTAGTCAGGAGGGTTAATCTACCATACATCTCTGAGATGGTCTCATCATTTTCATTTTAGAAGTCCCATACTCAGAAATCAGCATATTAGCTGTAGTTTCCTTTACCTTCGAAGTACCTTCATAGATTACTATCAGATGATCCCATACTTCCTTGGTGGTGACGCATGAGGAAACTCTTGCAAATTCAGTAGGATGAAGAGAGCATTGCATGATGTTCATGGCGCTCCAATTGGCATCTGACTTCTTGGTTTGCTCTGGAGTCCATTGCTCATCATCTTCTAGGAGCTCATATGTCTACTACTAACCACCTTCCAGATCTGATGACTTTGGGCTTTTAGGAAAATCTGCATGCGAGTTTTCCAATAAAGATAGTTTGATCCATCAAGATAAGGAGGTCTATAACAGAGTGTCATTCTGGTATATATCCCCTTAGATCCATTTTACTCAAATTCTCTTGGTTGTTAAACCAAAGTTCTGGAGAACCTGGCTCTGATACCAAGTGTTGGTAGAGGAAATGGAATCTAGAGGGGGGGGGGTGAATAGATTTGCAGCGGAAACTTAAGCAGCTTAAAAATTACTTTGAATTAAAGATATATTCTAACAAAACCCTACAAATCTGATAGACTTGCGTGTGATTAAAATGTGTGAGACATTTTATCAAATAGTGTGTGAGTGATTAGAATGTGTAGTGAAATCCTTATGCATACATCTAATGTAAAGACAAAACAAGGCAAACCACTGCACATGATATTTTTAGGTGGTTCGGCTCCCAGACGAAGACCTACGTCCACCCCTCACTTAAACCAAGTGAGACTTCACTAAATCGTTGATTCACAGCTTCAAACAATCGTTGACTCACAGCTTGAACGCTGTCACACAGCTTGATCGTTGACTCACAACTTGAACGCTGACACACAGCTAGACGGCTGACTTACAGCTTGACCGCTGATTCACAACTTCTAGAACTGTTGACACACAGCTTGACAACCGCTGATTACACAACTTATCTGCTAATTCATAGCTTCAAGGTCAGATAGACCTCCTCAATCCACACACAACCACAGCGTGGGATCAACACTCCTATCACAAGTAGGAGCACCTAAAGAGTTTTGAAGTGATATAGGAAAAATAGTTGTTCAAAGAATTTGAGTTCAGAGAAGCAAATCCTCAAACACGTGTCCTTCGATCATGCTTCTTATTCTATGTATTGGTCAATTTGACCTCAAATTCCCCAAGTCTTGATAGCCTGGATCATGCTTCAGATCATCTTGCATGCCTTCATCATATTGATTTGTTGCTGAAGCATTTGATTCAATCTCCTTCGAATCAAGCTTGACTGGCAATGCTCTGCTTTTGGCTTCAGCAGATCTGGCGATGGTGAGGCTTCATCTGATGCATCATCATCGTGGCCTTCTTCTTCTCCTTGTGCTCTGCTTTTCTTCTCTTCTACTGCTTTACTCTCTTCCTGGCAGCGCTTAGAATATTATGTACTCCTTTTTCTGGGCGCACACTTTTTAGAGGAGACAATGGGTATATTTATAGCCTACACATCCATCCTCGTACCTAGGGTTTTGTGTACCCCAAGCACCTTAAATGAGACTTGTGCCAGTCACATGATATCCTGCACAGATAACATCTTAAATATTCAGGAGAAATGCAATCCATGTTAAGTTAATTGGCATCCATGTTATGACAATCGATGTTAGTCAAAACTTCGACTGTCAAAGAGTTGACTGTCAGAACTTCGACTGTCAAAGATTATAACATGAATATACGAAGTGCCATTGCTTCGACTGACCAAGTGTAAATGTGAACATCCGAAGTCTCAGTCGAATTTTGTCATGATCAGTCAAAATGACTTCGCATATCCGAAGCTTAACTTCGTCATATACGAACTCTAGCTTCGTCATATACGAAATCTAGCTTCGTCATATGCGAAGTTACTTCGTCATATACGAAGTCTAGCTTCGTCATATGCGAAGTCTAGCTTCGTCATATACGAAGTCTAGTTTCATCATATATGAAGTCTAGCTTCGTCATATGCAAAGTCTGGCTTCGTCATATACGAAGTCTAGTTTCGACTGATTGCGTCCAAAAGCGGACATCCAAAGTTATGTGCTTCGAATGACAAAGAAAAAACTGGACATCCAAAGTTGTTCAGAGCTTCATTTGTGTAGGTTATCAATATGGCCGGTCAGTCAATGATATGCAAACATTATTTAAGGGGTATTCAACATGAAGGCACTAATGGGCATCAACCAAACAATGATTTTAAGTTATCTTCAAGATTCAAAAAGATCATGTCATCATATATCATCATCAAAACAAATCAGAACAAAGAATATGGTTATTCACATGATCATAACACAACAATGTAGACTTATTTTGATGTCTTGCACAGTATAACTCGTAATCAATTATCAGGGGTGACATAATTGAAACCCTAATCATAGTAGTCGATACCATAGAAGAGACTTAAAAAGTTTATGAGAAAGGTTTTTGCACTTTCACATTGCACTTAAGTGTAATGTGACTAGGCAACAAGCCCATGTGGCATCTAACAATTGGATTGTCACTTTATCACTCCTCATGTGAGGGGTGCCACATAGACTTTTGCCTAGTCACATTGCACTTTAAGTGCAATGTGCAAGTGCAATAAGCCTTCTCAAAGTTTATTGATTATAACCTCAAAACTTAATTGGGATAAAAACCCCCGGTTATTTTAATCAGGGTTTGTTTAATCCCTCTTTTGACTTAAATGTCTTTGGCGCCAAAAAAATTTGGGGGGGGGGGGTTAAATAGGGTTAACATTAACCCACCCCCACAAATCACCCTAACACCATAACCTCCAGTGTACCTCTCTCTACCCCCGTCAAAGTCGCTAACACCGTAACCTCCAGTGTACCTCTCTCTACCCCCGTCAAAGTCGCCCGCTCCCCCTCTTTGAGTGTTTGTGCAAAGGGGCGGAGCTAAAAGAGTACTGGACGGAAGATTCGGATCACTGATCAACATGCCCTATCATCCATGATGAAGAGGATGATTGGGAAATGTCTACCAGTACACTGACTATTTCCGATCAAGAAAAGGAAGATTAGAAGGGTTCACTGTTCTAAAGAACAATTGGGAGTGGCTCCGTGCAGGATGGCACCTTATATATATAGCTAGCTAATCTGCACCAGCCACACCCACCGGCCAAGAACATCGTCAGCAAGTCGCCCAATATTCTTTGAGACTTGGAATTTTTTTGTTGTCGCAAATCTAATCAATAGACAAAAAAAATTGATGTCTTATTGAGACACAATTGATACTCCATAAAAATTATAGGCAATTAAGATATTAAACTTGGTCAATTAAAATGGTTCTAAGTATGATCAAACCATATTTCAATCTAATGACTTGAGTGATTAAAAAATAATACTTAATATTTTGTTAATCACTCAAAATCAAAATGAGAAGATGGAGATCCTCAGAAACTATACGCCCTCCCGAGCATGCCACTTCCAATCACATCGAGGACGGTAGTAATATAACTTACAACAAAACATCCACTGATAACACAGACTTGGAGATTCACTTGCTCCAACTTGCCATATTCACAATGTCTAAAAAAAGTTCCAAAAAATAGTATACAAAGGTTTATAAAATTAGAACAGAGATAAAGTGTGCAATATTGAAATAAATAACAGTTTTATATGTTTGAAGCTATAGTTTCCCTTAAAAGAACAGTTTTAATTTGCTCGTTATTTTCATGTAAAGTAACCCTTTAGAATACGCCTACCATAGGGAATAAGATAAAATAGGACTAAAATCATATGTTGTTATTCTACTTACAAACAATTAAACAAAGATAAAAATAAAAATATATTTTATACTAAGAACTCGCGGGCTATTCACACTTCGCTAGAATGCAGCGTGTCATATTTTTTTTGTTAGTGTTATCTTAATTGTCCACCCTTATATTAATGGTTAAAATGAGAACTTAAGTTTGATATTTCCCATTTAAAATTATGAAATTATTTTTATCATTTGATTTAAATTATATTATATATAGAATAAAAATGTGAATTTGAATATTAAAAATAAATAAATTAATTAGAAGTCTCTATCAAATATTTGACTTATTTTTTAATCTCTAATAGAACTATAACTCATTACAGTAATTATTATCTTATGTTACAGTATATATTAAGTTTTGTTATAATAAATTTTTTTTATAAGAGATTATTAATTAATTTTTTTCCAAAAAAAAGACCCAAAGGACGATGGAGCCCTAGAAAAGCCGGAAGCGATACGCCACCGTGCGAAGCCCACACGTGCCGCAGCAAGAACCCCACACCACCGCCCTTTCCCCTTCCCTCCCCGTCTCCCCAGCTTCTTCTCCCTCTACCCCCTTCTTCCTCTCCTCTTCCTCTTCTGGTCTCCCACCCTTGCCATGGACTACTTCTCCCACATCGACTCCTCGCAGCAGCAGCAGCAGCAGCAGAACCAGCGGCAGCAGCAGCAGCAGCAGCAGCAGCAGAACCAGCGGCAGCAGGAGCATCAGAAGCCCTACGACCTCGCGCAGCCCCATTTGCACGACGCCTACTACGGCTACCACCAGCAGCGTTCCTATGACGCCGCCGCCGCCGCCGCCGCTTCATCCCATGATCAGTACTACTACCACCCTCCCGAGCACGCTGCTTCCCACCACGAGCAGCGCCCGGCGGGGGCGCAGCTCGACTCTTCGGCCGCGGCGGGCCTCCCGCTCGACGCATCGCAGGGGATCCACCGTCGCGGTGGCGGTGCGTCTGTGGTGCCAGGGGGTGGGGATGATCCTCTGGGACCGTACGTCACGCCGACCGGGATGAACCCAGCGGCCGCGGCGGCGGTGGCTGCGCTCTCGCAGCTGGTGGAGACCGTGGACGCTGCTAAGAGGACGGGCGTCGGGTCGCTGGAGCAGTGGCAGCGGGATGCGGTAGATCCGGGGATGAGGAGTTATGTGATGCCACCGCCGCAGCATCCTCACGGGTATGCAGTGCAGGCTGGCGGAATGCACCGAGGGGTATGGAATGAGGATCGCTCGATTAGCCCTACTCTTCTTAGATGGTAGTTGATTATTGAATTCAAACTATGGTTTTTACTCTCTCACAATTCTGCTGTTGCACTCTTCGCTATGGACTATCTCACTGTACGGTATCCAGATCCTTCTTAAGTTCTAATCCGATTAAATGTCGTAATGTTTTTATCCTCCACTGTAGAGAGTTGTATCCATGTACACCCAAATGGGAAGTCCATGCCTTCCCGTGTTTCTTTCAGTTATTTTTCCATCATAAAGCACGATTCTTGTGCAATACAACCTCTTATGTAATAAAAACTGTACTATAAACCAACGGCTAGACCCTAAACCAATTCGTGCCATTAGTCTGCCATTTCCACCTCCTTGAGTCTGCTGCTAGGTGATTAAGCACATTGAATGCTAAATGTCCAGTCTCTGTACCTCTCTATGTTTCTCCTGGAACAAGGAGCCAATCACTATCCACTTAGCTGGCTCATTGTTGACTACAAAATAAAGTCTACTTACATATGTCCTCGGCTCCTCTCAGCATTTTCTTCCAAAGAGTATTCCCTGTCCGAACTGCATGGCCACCCATTACCTTCAGCTTTGAGAATGCGCTTCTATAGGTAGGAGGTGTTATTAGAACCGTGGGTTTGAATATCTCTCACCACTACCTCCCATGGTTCTTATGCTTAGGAACTTCGAACCGTAGTTTACATCTTTTTATGCATTTCTCGAAATAATGTGTGAGAGAACGAAATTGAAGTCATTATCATTTTATGTTTCTAATGCAGAACTGCACAAATTTCCATGTTCTTTGTTTTTACTGATTCACAACAGAAACGTAATTCAAATTACAGAACCGCCCTTGTCATGAGAACCTACTTTAAGTACACTTTATATTTGGATTTTAGGATCAGAAACAACAAAATGTGCATGCATACTATGTAACTAATTAATCAGATTAGCCAGCATTTCCAATGGCTACTCTCATCTATATAGGGTGCAAGCTTTATCATTTTGATTATGAAAATGTCATGTTCTTCATCTATGAGAGGTGAACCTGAGATGGGCGGTAAAAGGTTTCACTTGCGTTCACCAAGGCTGATAATCTCTGTGCCATGAATTGTTGGTTATCTTTCTACTCAAGCAGGAAGAAAGTTTTCCCTCCAATCATGGGTTCACAGGTTTTATTAACTGATAATTCATTTCACATGCATGACTTTCATGTCCTTTTATGTCAGAAACATTGATGCCACAGATTACTACATCATTAACTTTTATGTTTTCTTCTCAAGTGAACTTTGCATAAAGCTACTATGGAATTCCTGGATGGCTATGATCATGGTATAACACAATTCCTTCCTGCTATAATTTGGTAGTATCATTTGATTTCCCCTAGGATCACAGTCGGCGAGGCAATTTATGTTGTATTATAAGAGTTTTTGGTTTTCACTGCTCAACGTTCTTTTTCGATGTTTCATCTAGATGTTTGTATCCAATAGACCAAATGGAAGGCATTATGCATTCATGTTCTTCATAAAATTTATTCATGCATACATGATTACCACATGTGGCAGATGTGTTTCTGCTTGCTAACAGTGGCATCTCATGGCCAATTGATGTTACACTCATATATTTCTGTGTGATCTTACAATTTGTCCCCTCAGTAAGTACTTTGGATGGATACATTTGGTATTTTTTCCCTCTTCTTATGGAAGCAACATATTTTGTTTGGCTTTAGGGTGTTGCTTCCACCCATCCAGGATGCAACATCTTATGGCTAAAGAACTCAATTTGTTGCTCTTATTTGGTGTTTCATTTGGACTTCTCATCTTATGGAAGTGACATTCTGGTTAGCTCTAGGCTATTGTTTCCTCTCTTCCAGGATGCAGTATCTCAAAGCTAAATAACTAAAATAGCTCCTCTAGTTTGGCCTTTTGTTTGGTTCTGTTTTTGCTAGGTATTTTTCTCCCTTTGATTCCATTTTTGGTGATCTGGAGTCCTTCAGAAGGTCATTTTCTCGAGCAGGATGGTTGTCTGCTACTGTCTTATATGGACTACTTCAAGGACTTAGTATGCCGTATCTTGGAGGCCCAGGACAAATTGCAACTTCTCCATGGCCCAATATGATCATTGAAGATGCTCCATGAGGCACATTGGTTGGTTCTCTTTTCTTTTGAGCCTTTATGGATTTGACTTGGTGGTTGGTTTAAGAGAACTCAGTGGAACATGAGATAGAGGAGAGGCTGAAATGGACCACTCATATTGAGTGGAATCTCCTCACATACTATGAATCCAATGTTCAATAGCTTTGGTTCAACATGGAAATGCTCTTTGAAGGAGCTTCAATCGATGATGCCAAAGTTAACAATTTTCCGAGGAAAAAACTTTCAAAAAACCATTTTCTGAGGAAAAAGAGAGATGATTGTTAACTAACCTTATGTTGAAGCAGTGTCTAGCTTGGAGCTTAGACAAATGTTTCAACACTGGCGAAGTTTTCATGTTGATCAAAAAGTCGTTTGGGCATTATGTAGGACTCTTAATAAGATGGAACTTATGAACATCAATTTTGAAGATGGTGGAGTTCATCTTTTCTTGTAAGCATCTTCTCTTTCAAATTGAATTCTTTGTCTTGTTCCTCTGGTTGACTGAGCTTTTAGAAAAATTCCAATGTCTTCCAACACAATTTTGCAGTATCCCCCCCCCCCCCCAAAAAAATGTGATTTTAAAGGTTTAAGTTCACTTTAAAAAGAAAAAAGAAAGAAAAAGGCTCAGTTTGCTTGAGCTTTCTGCTCATCTTTTTTATATTCACAGTTTTTATCCTTGAAAGAAAATGATACTTCATTTAAGAGGTTTTCTTGCGAACAAATAGGAAAACTAGAATTTGGTGATTGTGCAGCAAAACTATGAGAAATGATGGTTTATACCTGATGCTAAGGGATTCCAATGTTTTTTGAAAACTAAGAATTGCCATCAAAATTTGTGATTGGTTATTGCCTTACTCTTTCTTACTTTATGGTTTTATTTGTGAAAACTGTGGACTTGTAGTTGTGGTCAAAGCTGTGAAAGCCATTAGGTGGGCTTGGGTTACTCTACAACTCTGTGAACATCTTTCCTACTTGTGTATTAAATGATATATTGCTTTTCCTTTTTCTTTTTTTTTTAAAAGTGGGTAGTACCACTATTGCTTTCTTTTTTCCAGTATGATTCTGGAAATGTGATATGAATATTTTATGAGAAGGCAATGATGTATTGCATGATCTATATAAGTTTCTTCTATGTGACTAAAAATCTAGTTAAATCCCCCCAAAAATGGTTAAACATGAGTCAGCTGGGGTTGCTTTGTGATCAGGCTTGGATCAGCTGATTTGACTGATGTCAATAAGTTTCCTGGTCACTAATCCAAGCCTGAATCCTGAGTCCGCTTTCCTTGATCTTGATAGTGTGGTTCAGGATGGCAAAATGTGTTGTCTTCTTGATGTTGTGTTGTTCTTAGTTAACATCCATTTATCACATGCTACTATCTTGATAATGTGAGTCAGGATGACAAAAATGTGTTTCAACCTTTGTCATGTCCTGTTTGTTTTCTTATTTATTTTCAATGATTTGTGGCATTTGCTACCAAAAGCCCAGATTCCTCCTGGAAAAAGCCTGATTTTTTTGGGTAGTACCACTGCTTATATTAGAGGGGAGAAAGGATGTACATGTGTAGAAATTCTCACAACCCTTTTCCAAAAAGAGACAGAGAGGAGTTATAGTCATCTCCTGTACATAAGTGTTTAGCCTAGAAAATCACTTTTATCTCTCAAAAACGAAATAATGTATCCTCAAGTGTAGCTTCTCTTCTAAATATCCTATTGTTCCTTTCAATCCAAAATGCCCAAAGTGTGGCATGCAAAATAAGCCACCAAATAACTTTGTCACCCTTATGAGCTCATGATCTCCGCCACTCTGAAAACAGAAATTTAACCTTCTTGCACGAAGGCATAGGTAGATGAAGAGTCTGCCCAATCCTCTCCCAAATACCCTTAGGATAAGGGCAAGCAACAAAGATATAGTCCAGATCTTCTTCTTCATCCTCACACAGTGAGCACACTGAGGATATATGATTTAGAAATGCTCGCAGTCTATCACAAGTAGGCAGCCTACTGTGTGAAATCCTCCATAACAAGACCTGACTTTGAGAGGACTTCTAGTTATCCAGATGCCCTTGGATGTCGCATGCCGAGCCTCCCCATCTGAGATGATAGCATAAGCAGAGCTGATTGAGAGGTCCCATTCTTCTCCCTCCAAGACCACGAGTCCCTTCTTCCCTAGATCGGTTTATGGTTCGAGAGGAAAGAAAGAAGCTGCTCCAATTGACCTGACTCTACACAGGAAAGATTCCTGCTGAATGTAGGCGCCCAAGTATCACTAGATAGGTCAAAATCAAACATCTGCTTCACAGTAGGTGAAGAAAGTTTGGAAATAGCAACCAAGGAGGGGAAAGTCTTCTCCAATGACCATACCATCTATCCTGCCAAAACAGTGTAGAATGCCCATCACCCAAGGAAGCCCTCAAACTAACTCTCATAAAGTCTGTAGCCTGTGTAATTCCTCTCCTGATGGGGGAGACATTATACATCTGATGAGGAACTAAATCCCAGACTCTAACTGAACGGTAATATATGTGGGTGATCATCTGCCACCACAACCCCCATCTTTTGTTCCAGGTCTCCACAATCACTGCATAGAAGGGCTAGATTAAAACTTCTTATATTCTTGATACCCAGCCCACAACTTCCTTGGGTTTACAAATTCTACCCCAAGCAATATCCCACCATCCTCTAGCTGCTCCCACTTCCATGCCAAAAACTCTAGCTTGAATGGACTCCCAACTTTTTAGCCACTGATTGGGTACCCTGAAAAGTGACAAAATATATGGGCAAGTTATCCAAGACTGACTTGCATAGCACTAGCCGACTTCCATAAGAAAGTAGTCTCGCCTTCCATCCTGCAAGTCTGTTCTCAAACCTTTCAATAACTCTCTGCCAGTCCCTACACCGTAGCAGCCTCGGGGATAGGGGAAGACCCCAAGTATGTGATGGGGAGGCTCCCACCTGACACCCCAAAATGTCATCTGCTCTCCTGATGTCCTGATCTTCCATGTTAATTCCACCATAAGACTTTTGTTGTAGTTGACCTTAAGCCCTGTAACTTCCTACAACACCTCCAGCATCAAATTTGCGTCTAGTAGTTGTTGATCCTCATCTGTCAGAATAGAATGATGTCATCTGCATACTGTTGATGGGTGATGGAGACTGCCGAAGATGCCAACCGAAAGCACGTCAAATGCCCTCCTCCTGAGCTCTCTGCCACATATTGCTCATAATCTGAGCCACAAGAACAAACAAAAGAGGGGAAAGAGGGTCCCCCTGTCTAAGACCTGCCAAAAGGGCAATAACGACGGCTGCCCATTGATGAGCACAGACATGGAAGCTGAAGAAATGCATTCGCTGACCCACAAAATTCAGGTATTGTGGGCGTCCATCTGCTTTAGGACCTACAAGGGCAATCCCAATTCACCCTAGCATACGCTTTCTCAAAGTCCAACTTGATAACAAGTCCTTTTCCCTTTGATGCGTCCAATGAAATAAACACTCATGAGCTACCAGAAAGTTCTCCTGAATGTGCCTCCCCTTAATGAAAGCTCCCTGATTAGTGCTGATCAACCCATGTAGCATAACCTCCAACCTAGTCGCCAATTCTTGGAAATGATTTTATAAGTATCATTCAGCAAGGAAATGGGGCGATTATCAGCTAGCTTCTATGCCCCTTCTTTTTTGGAACAAGGACTAGAAAGGGTTTTTTGATCCCCTTTAGATGAGCTTTATTCTCCTAGAATTCCCTAATGACGGAACAAAGATCCTCCCTAACAATCTCCCAACAATGCTGAAAAAAGAGTATAGGGAAACCATTTGGACTAGGGGCCTTGTCGCCAATCAATGAGAACACACCTACCTAATCTCCTCCTGTTGAAAAGGTGTGACAGGACCCTCACACTGAGTGTGAGATAAACATGGAAGCAAATGCTCCACTATTCTCAACCTGGTTGTCCGCTCCTCTGTGAAGAGAGAGGCATAAAAGTCCCTGGCATACCCCCTGATGTCTTCTTCCCTATCAAGTAAAGTTTCCCTGTCAAAAATATTAGTCATCTGATTTGCCCTTTTTCTTCCCGAAGCCACCCAATGGAAGTAGCTTGTGTTCTTGTCCCCTTGATCCATCTCTCCCTTGACCTCTCCTTCCAATACATTTCTTCTTTAAGGAGGATCTCATCATATTGAGCTCATAGAGTAGCTCTACTCAACCTGTCTACTTCATCCATCAACTGAGCCTCCTCCAGATGATCAAGAACTTGAATCTAGAGTAGAATGGAATCTTTTTCTCTATTGCTCGGGATCCTCTTAGTAGCTCCCCGTATCTTTAGTACTTGAGTTAAATGCTTTAATTTCCCAACTACTTTACTCATACACGAGCCATGATTGTTGTAGTTGTCCCACGAGCTACTGACTATATCCATGAAGTCCTCCTCCCTCAACCAATGCTTCTCAAATCTGAACATCTGAATCCTCCCACAACCACTGCTAGTCCTCAACAAGATGGGCTTATGATTTGAAACCGATCTCGGCAAGCATGACACATAAGCATAAGGTAAGTGCATCTCCCAATCAATAGACACAAGAAATCTGTCTAATATGGAGCAAGAAGAGTCGACTCTCATATTGGACCAGGTGAATTGGTCATTCACCAAGCCCAAATCTATTAGAGCCGCCTCCTCTATGAAGTCACAAAAGTTTTCAGTTTCAACATGGTTGTAAAACACCCCTGACCACCCCTCTGACATGCATGTCACAACATTGAAATTTGAAATCCCTTGCCACACACCAAGGTCTCCCTGCATTACTATAGGTCTCCAGCAATTGTTGCCACAATTCTTTTTTTCCCTCCCTTGATTGGGGACCATAAGCACCCATGAAATCCCAAGAAAAACCATCTCACAGATCAGAAGTGAATGGTGATTGCCCATCTATCACTTTTTGTCACCCTCTATCTCTTCCACTTCAAAGGAATTCCAAAGTATCATGAGCCCTCCAGCTCTCCCTACTGATGGGGAGCCACTCCGTTCAACAATCTACCCCTCCAACTTCCTAAGTAGCTCTTCCTCATCCCCCTCGCATTTAGTCTCTTAAAGACATGGGATGTCTACCTTTCCTCTTCTCACCATCTTCTTCACCATCCTGCGCTTCTCCCCTCCACCAAGACCCCTAACATTCCAAGAGACTATCCTCATGAGAAAAGATGAGATCCCCCCCCCATTGAGATCTCCTCCTCTGACTTCGTGCCCTTATCAGCAACCCCCCCCTTCTACTGGACTTCTCCTTCTTAGCTTCCCCAGACAAAGCAGTAAGCCACCTTTTTTGTATTAGATTGAGGGAATCCCTTGATGCCCTTCTCTACCCCTTCATAGGAGACACCCAGCTTTACCACCAAGTCCTCATATGGTCTTATAATCTTCTCTATTAGTCCCATCAACTCTTTGTCTACTTCTTTCCCCGGGAACCCCTCCTCCTTCCTCATCCATAATTCCTCCCCTGAAGACTGGATATCTCCCACTTCTTGAACCTCTGCATCTCTGCCTGATGCAGCCAACTAAATACTCTTCGGTGTGCTCTCTTCACCTGTTGCTAGCAGAGATCGCTGCCGCCAGGGGATAGGGCACGAGAATCTGTCGAGAGAGGGTTTAGTACCTCCGCTGGGCACAATCCCTTACCTCCAATGCCTGGAGATCTCCCCTTGGTCCTCCTGCTGGAGAGGAGGTCTTTCATGCACTCCGCCCTGAGCTACTGTGGGCAGGTCCTCTTGCCGGCCAGATAACAGGGATCTACAGAGGGCAGGAGGCGCTCCTGATTGGTTGGAGTACGTCCCTCTGTTGTCCAGCGAAATGGCTTCACCGGCAGCTTTGATGGCTCTGAGTCTCTTGAAGCAGGACAGAGGCGAGCTGCCGGGGGGGTGGGGGGGGGGGGTTGAAGAAGGCCTTATATCGGGTCTCACGGACCTGATATGAAAGGCAACATTGGATCCTGATAAGTTATGAGTCCCGCTCGTGGACCCAGTTGATCGACACTCCTATTTAAGTGAAGCATCCCGCAGCTAAGATCCGTCCCACCTTCGACCCACAGTAGGGGATCTGACCCGCCAGCCCTGTCAGGGTTCAAAATTCGAACTCTCGCCCGATCGTGAAGCCGACCTTCTCTTCCTCTGTCCACCTTGAGAGGAAGCCTAGGTGATGCGGGACGGGAAGGGGGAAAGAGGCCGAGAGGGAGAGAAAGAGGAGGGGGGGTCGCCGGAGAAAAGGGGGAGGAACGGAGGAGATCCGGAATCCATCGGAGGAGGGGGAGGAAGGAGGACGGGGGCGCACCCCTCAGAGTAAAAGACACTAGGCCATTTTCTTTTTTTCAAACATTCATTGCCCAAAACGTGGGGGGGTTACATGTATTTAAAGACACACATGGCCCTTCTCATCTACCAAGGGCCCAAAAGACCAAAACACCCTTTTCTAAATACATAAAATTTTAAAAGAGAAAATTACATCAATGGGGGCTCTAATGGGCCAAACAAAATAAACAAATGGCCATGGATCTTTTGGTGCAGTTTTTTCGCGATTCCCATCATTCTCCCCCGGTTTCGAACAAAACTCGTCCTCGAGTTTCGAAGTGAAGAAGGATCCACCGATGAGGGAAGAAGCGAATTCAACTGATCATGAAAACCTCTTGGACCAATGGGTAGAAAGAATCGCACTGCTAAACAGGTAGTGCGCCTCAATATCTCTCCAAATGTGATCAAAGTCATACAGGCTGGCAGCATCCACATGGGCTTCGACCGATCGACCACAATCTCTTCTATCATTGGCTCATGCTTCTCTACAGGAACATCTTCATCTGCTTCAGACAACTCCAATTCATCTGTCTATAATACTCATCTTCTAGTTCGGGATCAGCTACATAATGTATTTCTCCATTTGTTCTTCATACTCCTCAATCAGTGTCGGATCGGCCACATAATGCACTTCTGTAGGTTGTTCTTCATGCTCATCCTCACGTGCTGGGTCGACCTTGTAAACAATCCTCTGTAGAGTAGCAGCAAGCGTGTCGAAGATGTCGCGTAATTGACGAAAAGTCATTTTTGAAAGCTACCCAATCAGGATCTTCAGACAATCTCCAATAGGGACTCGGGTAGTTGGTAGTCATCGTTGGAGGTGCCGACAACGTTCATGAAATGATTTACAGAGATGGCACGTAAAACGATTTTGTTTGTCGATGTCAGCACCTGATCGAGTTGGCGTCGCTACGAGGAAGACACCGGCGCAAACGGCGCAGAAAACGGAGCACATATAGACGGGTGTGCTGGCGGTGCAATAAGATCCTGGTGCACCGCCCGACACTGTAGCGGGCCGGTTACTGTAGCGAACCGGGGCCCAACCCAGTCCACTTAAAGTGACCGGTTCTTCTCCTCTCCTTTTCCCCCACCCTCGTGCAGGGAGTGGAGGGGAGGGGAGGCCGAGACAGCAGCACGGTCGCGGACGCGGAGCTGGTGGAGGGGAAGGCGGGGCCGGCGACGGCGGCTGGCGGGGTTGGTGGGGGCAACGCGGCCGACGGCAGCGGCAGTGCAGCAGGAGCAGAGGAAGGAGCAGCGTGGCGGCTGCGATGCGGGGAAGGCGGTCGACGGCGGCGATGGCTGACGGCGGGTCCGCCAGCGGCGCCGAGGAGCTCCAGTCGGGGGGGGGGGGGCTCGTTCCCCTCCTTGTCCTCTTCTCTCCTGTCCTGTTCTTCGGCGTCCGGGAGGAGACAAGGCGGCGGGAAAGGGGGGGGGGCAAGCCCCACGCGGCGGTGGGCGGGGCGGCCCCCGGGGTGCGGCGGGCTGCAGGGCTCCGGCCGGTGGCGGCTCGTCTCCTTCCTCCTCTACTTATTCTTATTTTTCTTCCGGTGATGGGTGGGGCTTGAAGGGCGGGTCGCGAGGGGAGAACGGAGGCGGGAGGTGTGACATGGGGGAGATGGCGAAGTAGGGGGGGTTGTGTCGCAAAGGGAGAGGGGGCGATGGTTCCGGAAGAGAGAGAAAACGGGAGGAGGGGGGGGCTCTGCGCGAAGGTTCTGCGCAGGGGTCCTTGGGGGGGGTGGCTCAGCACAGGGGTCTCAGGAGAGGGGAGGTCGCGGATGGGGGGAGGGTGAGGTCTGTGCAGCAGGGGCAAAGGGCAGCGGACAGCCGGCAAGGGACCGAGGTTCGCTCTGATACCAATTGGATGCGGGACGGGAGGGGGAAGAGGCCGAGAGGGAGAGAAGAGGAGGGGGGGTCGCCGGAGAAAAGGGGGGGAACGGAGGAGATCCGGAATCCACCGGAGGAGGGGGAAGAAGGAGGAGGACGGGGCGCCCCCCTCAGAGTAAAAGACACTAGGCCATTTTCTTTTTTTCAAACATTCATTGCCCAAAACGTGGGGGGGTTACATGTATTTAAAGGCACACATGGCCCTTCTCACCTACCAAGGGCCCAAAAGACCAAAACACCCCTTTCTAAATACATAAAATTTTAAAAGAGAAAATTACATCAAGTGGGCCTCTAATGGGCCAAACAAAAAACAAATGGCCCATGGATCTTTTGGTGCAGTTTTTCGATTCCCATCACTAGGTCTTCTTCCAATGGCTGGTCCTACACCCACCCCCGCACAACGAGGGGTTCTCCATCCACCAAGGCAGCGATGATGGATGGGATAGTCACTGCCGATGGGACGGAGACCTCCACAGCTACTGCTGTTTACGAGCCCAAGGGGAAGAAAGCTGGCTTCCCTTGGATAGTTCCGTTGAAAGGACGCATGAGGAATGCCATTCCTTCCTCATCACAGAGGACGAGGGGCACCCCCTCCACCACCATCCAGACCTTCTGTAGGGGCTTAGCAAGGTGCCTATCCCTTTGGCCCATCTAACCACCCGCAGCAGGCACCACCGACTATCAACACACCCGTCTCCGCCAATGTTTCCACCTTCTGCTCATCGTGCCCAACCAGTAGATAGGAGTTCGGGGTGACCTTGGAGACTTCCCAGATTCCCCCCACAAGAGAGCTCACCCTACCTCTCAGATCTTCCGCCTCCGCAGCACCTTGAATGATGGAAACACAGAGGCTTTGGCGGAGCCAACCATTTTTTCTGGCTAAACTCTCCACCGGATACTCCCCTCATCACCCACGACTTACTACCCTGTTTCAGATCCTCCCCCTTCACCGGACCCCTCACCACCTCTGTTGCAGAGCCATCCCAGCCAGGAGCCTGGTAGAAGCGCCTCACATGGCCCCGTCTCCCACACCGGTGGGGGAAAGCCCAGGTCTCTTGGGGAGACTCCGGCGAGGGCCGCCACCCCCCAAGGGGATACGGTTTGCCCCAGAATGGGCAGACCATTCCCAGAGCTTCTCTTTCTAGGAATGAAAGAGAGAGAGACTACGACATGTATACCCTGGAAAAGCCTTATTAGAAGTTGTATCTTGGGTTCTTGGCTTGAGATGGTGTGTGGAGTTCCTTTTTCAGAGGCCATATCCAATTTTAACCAAGTTTCTTCTTTCCACTCATTGGATTTCACATTTTGAAGCATAATTTCCCCCAAGCTTTAACTGGTCATTTCCTTGATGCTGTTATTTTTTGTATTTTAAAAGTTGTGTAAAGCATCTTGGTGATTCCTTTCCCCCAACCATGCTGGGGATATCTCAACTTTAGGGAAAAAATGAAACTGAGGCATGGCTGGTTCTTGAAGTAATTACCCTGCTGCTTATTTCTTCAACCAGAAGTCTATTTGGGGCTGTTCTTCATAGCTATCACTTTCTGTTCACGTTCAGCTAGCAGATCTTATTCTAATTGACGGTTTTTCCCTTTGTGTGTGTGGGGAAGTTGGGGAGGGGAGTGCTGGCTGTGAAGAGGGTGGTTTCACCAGCTCATAGGGTACTGGAGCCATGGAGTGGGCGGGGGACTACCACACTGCAGGGTATGTGTGGGGTTGGTGGTGGGTGGGTGAATTTTTATTTATTTTTTGGGTTTGTTTTGTTTGGGGGGGGTGCAACCAAGTAGTCTCTCTCTCTCTCTCTCACACACACACACACACACTATGGGCATTTAAGTCGCTCTTCAAGCTGGCTTAAGTTTTTTTTTTAGAAGTGGATAGTACAACAAATGCATTAATAGAAGAAAGGAATATACATGTATGAACCACAAAACCTTTTACAAAAGATACACCACATCAAGCTGATGTGCCCCGTCCCCACATGTGTAAAGCCCAGACCCAAAAAACAACTGATTTACAAGAAAATTCACACATCCACCCTTAACTTCTCATAAGGAAAAGGAGGGAGGAGTTAACCCCGTTACAAAGATGATCAACCCAGAAAATCAGCTTGTTTGACAAAAAGAAAAACAAGCTCTCCTCAGCTCTTGCTTCTCTCCTAAACAACCTGTTATTTCTTCAGTCCATATAGCCAAGAGTACCATGCAAAATCAACCACCAAAATTCTGTTTCTTCCTTGGTTTGGGTCCCCATGCTTTCTTTCATGTTGAAAATAACTGCTGCACTGTCAAACATTGTGGCAGGTAGGTGTGTAACTGCCGAACCAGCCTATCCCAAATCCCCTTAGCAAAGGGACATCCAACAAAAAATGTGATCCAAGTCCTCTTCTTCAATTCCACTGTCAAACATTGTGGCAGGTAGCTTTGTAACTGCCGAACCAGCCTATCCCAAATCCCCTTAGCAAAGGGACATCCATCAAAAATGTGATCCAAGTCCTCTTCTTCAATTCCACACAACGAGCAAACAGTAACATATTATTAAGGAACAGCTGTATTTTATCACAGGTGGGAAGCCTACCCTGCAGGATCCCCATATCAAGATTTTAACTTTAAGTGGGCTTGTGATTGACCAAACAGCATTAGCATTTGCCATCCGGGTGCCACCATCTTTCAAGATTTCATAGGCAGATTTGTCTGAGAATAAGCTGGCTTAAAAGCGTATTTCACTATTTAATGCATGAGTTATTTTAGAACAAGAAAGATTTTCAAGGTGTTATTACTTATTTTATTTTTGAGATGATAGGGAATATGGAATAGCAATATCGTAGGGTCTAATATAGGCTGCAAACGGGTCGGGTTCGGAACCGGAAACACAGATTCCGATTCCGATTCTGATTCCGATAAGAATGGTTAGTTCCGATTCCGTTCCGATTCCGATAACATTACCGAAACCGAAATTCCGATAAGGTAAGGTGCTTACCATAATTTTACCTTGAGTTTATGATAATTTATTGGAATAACCGATACCGATTCCGATTATTTTTTCAATTCCGATTCCGATAACTTATCGGAATATCCGATACCGATTCCGATAAGCTATCTGCATCATATTCCGATTCCGAAACCGATAATTTTTATCGGAATCGGGTCGGAATATCGGAATATCGGGTCCGTTTACACCCCTAGTCTAATATGTAAGAATCCCAACACAAATCAGTTATAGGATATCTTTCTGTTCTAAATCATTCGACTCGAGTGAAGAAACATGAAAGCATCTATAGCCTTGGATCTTAACTTTTGCCCAGAAAGAGTATCTGGTTATGTTGTTGTTTGTTGTTTTGTTTTTTACAAGTTGTGCAATAATTAGCCTGACTGTTGAGATAAGATGATAGTACAACATGACCATTGATGTCAAAATGATCGTGCCATGGTTTTTGGCTTCTCCACTATTTATGTACAGAAAACGAGGATTTTAGTCAGGATTCCATTTTCTACTACATCTTTTTCCATCTCCATTTTGCAATATGTTTATCCTTTCCAATAAAGGAAATAATTTATGAATTTTATAGCCTGATGTCTCTATTGCCAGCTTCTTGGTGGCATTGTCCATTCTCTATGTATGTTTGAAGTTTTCGCCTATTCATTAAATTCCATTGGAAGACTTTAATTTTGTATTCCTTTTTCTCTATGCATATCATCCCTTCTTGAAGTTTTATTTATTTTATGAACATCACTCCCTTATAAATCAATGTTCATTCTTACCTAAAAGGATTCTATGAAGTCCCTAAAATCTTACAGACATTTTGTATTCCACTTTTAGGCTGGTAGTCGAGCTCCTAGGAGGTTTGGCGGCAGGAATGGACATGTCAGAGGTCGGGGTAACGCAAATAAAGCTGGTTTTGGCCAGCACCCACCTCGGTCAGATGGTAGAGCTCCTGTCAGAAGCAGAGGACGAGGGGCACGCTTTGCTAGGGGTGGAGGCAGGCATTCTCAACGACCGACCTCTGAGATGAAGTCAGACTCTGCTGCTAATGAGTCAATTACAGAACCAGAATCTGCAGAAGCCCAGGTGTCCGAGGCAGCACCTGTGCGGCATGAGCAACCTGTCCTCCCAGTCCTCCCTCTTGCCTGGTGTGACATCTGTAGAGTTGCCTGCAACAGTCTAGATATCCTTGAGCAGCATAAGAATGGGAAAAGACATAAAAAAACTGTTCAGAGATTGCAGGAAATGCAAGCTCAACAAAAAATCTTAGCTGGCTCCAAGGACAACCATCTATGCAGGGACTCAATGAGAAGCAGACTCAGTCAATCCCTGCATCTCAACAAAAGGTTGTCACGATGGCTGATGGTGGTGTCCAGGAGGCAAAGTGGACAATATTGCACAAGCGGGTGAGCAGATCACAGCCTCTTGCATCTCTGGAAATTTGCAGGAAGCCTTGACAGGTGAAGACATAATCAAACCTGTGTCACAGGTCCAGGCCGCTGTTAATCAATCAGATGGCAAAAAGAGAGATGATCATGATGGGAAGAATCACCCAAAACGGAAGCAAATGAAGTTTGGCCGGGGTGGCAAGAGGTTAAAGACCTCTGAATCAATGAGCAGGAAACAAGCACGCCCAAGGGAACAACCCAGGGTCTGCACCCTTTGCAATGTCATATGTGAAACACAGGCTGTTTTTGATTCCCATATAGCTGGTAAGAAGCACTGTTCACGAATGAAGAGGTTCCAGGGAGATGCTGTATATGGGCCTCTGAATGTCTATATCCCACCAAACCAACCATCAATGTATGATCCGTCGGGGCCTCAACCACTATATTTCGGTCTTCAAACACCAGGGATGGTCCCTCTGCCTGGTTATGAACCTCAACATGCATTCCCTCAACAAGAGCATGGTGGGCAGGCAATTTCTATGCCTCAGATTGAGCACCTTCAGGAGCAGAACACTATTCTACATCTGAAGCGGGGATGGACACTGCAGGATCAGCACCAGGTCATGATGTTACGCAGGCAGAACTTGCTTTAGCTCCTACAATGGATCCGAGGCAGTTGTTGAAACTGGTTCTGAAACAGAAGGTGACATTCTGGAAGCGGCTGAGGGGATCACTACGGAGGATGCTGGTGCCAAGCAGAGACGAGTTCGAATTCTGGGGAAGATGCCCCTGCCCCAGACTACGGAATCGCCTCTGCGGGTAATGTTATACCAGGACTTGACATCAAGGTTCAGGAATCCATTCTCAAGAATGAAACTGGCAACCAGGATAATTCATATTGAGAGGTCATAGGTATTCCAGTTCATCTAACTACATCATTTTGTTACAAGAGTAGTGGATTTACTAGCTAATTTTCTGAGGTTGGGGGCAGTTCTGTCCTTTGTTCCTGGCTTCATTTCCCTTTTCACTTGGTTATTGAACATGAAGTCACAACTTCCCTCCCCCCCCCCCCCCCCCCCCCCCCCCCCCAAACATTCCGCAATTTGGTTGTTCTGTGCTGCTGAGGTTTGAGGTTTGTGAATGGGAGATAGCAAGCCATCCCAACCTTACGCTACCAAGTAGAAAACGATGTGAATGGTTGGGAGAAAGAACCTGGTTCAAGGCCCAAATTCTAGGTCTTCATGGGAGTTCATGAGCATGGACAGTGGGCAAAGAATGGACAAACAGGAAAGACGGTGACTTCTTGCAGGTTCTTAGAATTCTTGGTGGGAACTCTGTTGCCGGACGGTCAAAAAGATACTGACGGGAAAGCATGCGAATTTGGCCTACAAGAAATGCCTTCTCTGATCACCTCATATTCTCACTTATCCCCTCAACTAGAGGACCCTGTCTACATGCAGAAACTGCGTCTGACATATCTTTTTTGAGTAATGCTTGCTATATGGGAAATGGATAGGAATCAATTTTCTTCGGCATTACACCTGATTGGTTGTGTTAGGTATCACATCCTGCTGACTTGTGAGGTCCGGCTGGCTGACCAATCAGATGAGGCCGCTGAGTACATGGGTAGAAAGGTTTTCTCTTTTTTTTTTTTTTTAAGGAGAAAGACTTTGCACTGTCAAAAGTATAGTTCAGTCATGTCAAGTTGCACTTCTACTCTCCCATTTGTCTATCTTTTGGCCGATTATATATTTCTTTTGAAAGTGGATGATGAGGTGGACGAATAGGAAAGCAGAAGTACAATTTGACATGGCAAAATTACACTTTAGGCAGTGCAGGAAGTCTCTTTTTTTTAAGTGACTGTCTAATACTCATTTTATAACCTGAGTGGTGAAAGGTATGTCAAATTAATTATAGAGAGAGAGAGAGGTTGTTCATGCTGAAACCTCTTGGGTGCAATGAAAATCGAGCGGTACTAATGTGCAACAAGTCACACTCTTGTATAATTGATCTATATGGGTGTTAAAGGGTTGAGACCATAGACGGATCTAGTGTATAATGAGTGAATAGGGTCACGTGACCCCACTCAATTTTTTTTTTGTTTGAAATGACCATATAAATAGTAGATTTGAAGAGTTTTTATATAAGAATGACTTTACTAAACTGTCTCGTTGGGGTCACTCTTTATGTATAATATATTATTTATATTATATATATTATATTAATTATATAAATATTAAAAAATAATTTAAGTGATCTCACTGAACAAAATTTCTATATCCGTCTCTGGTTGAGACAAGAAAGTTTGTAATTGCAGTGTCTCATTCATTTTTAGCGGATGTTCTTCTTTTGTCTTCAAATCTTGGACTACGTTTGAGTGTGTATGATGACCAAGTATTTGTTACACACCTGAATGTGTAGTAAGTATTGTTTAGGATTGATTCACAGTACGGCGAGAACAAATTCTCTGACTGGGAGAGCCATCGGATTAATCTCCTGCACTCAACACTGAGGGTGAATAAGTTCCTGTCCACGTTAACCAATGAACTATGGAAGGCAAAATCGATCGATCATGGTTCGATCTAGCCGATTTTGATTAATTCAGATTGAGAATCTGCCCAGATCGGATCGAGATCAGACCTGGCCAAATTCTGTGTAGATCTGATTTCGTATTCTATGCAATGAGCTTTCACCTAGCTTTAGAAGTGCACCATTCAATCTGATCAGGTGATGGACAACTCATTTAGGAATTAATGTTTTTTCCATCAACTAAGAGAAATATATTGTATTCGGATAAAAAAGTGTTCAGACGTTTAGCCGCCAACACAAACAAATGGATCTCACTGTCATTAAGGCAGTGAGAATTACACACACTTGTGTCTGTAGATACAAGCGCCCAAACATTTCAGACAGGTTGGCCTCTGCCAACCCTATTTTGTGACTGCTCAATCTCTTTTTTTTATGATAGAGAATTTAGCACAGTCGATAAATCTAACTTTAAACTTAGTGACATCAAAACTCAAGGCATGGAAATGTTCCGCATGCAACACCCTCTCATCATACCACTTCAGACCAAGGCACTACAACTTCAGTGGGCATTTCATCTACAATCAGCCCAGTAATGCATGCTGCTGGTTCAACTCCGAAAGTCCCAGCCGTGGTACCACTTAGGGCCCCAGATTCACATGCTTCTGCACCTGCAGCAACTCATCATGCAAACCAGGTGCCTGATACTATGCCGCTTCAGAAACATGGAGCATCCCATGCCAGCGCTGATGTCCATATGAAGCGCTGTAGTTCCACTGAGACTAGGGTGCCCCCTTCTACTGCTGCACATCAGGTGCTTGATCAAATGCCCCACCCAGTCCAGACCGACATGGCATGTGCAACAGGCCCTCACACTGCCTCTCCCAGCGAGCCAATCATGTCAGCAGCTCTTGAGGTGCCACGGCCCATTTCTCTTATGCATGCTGCCTCCACTGCAAGCACCCAGCAGCAAGCAAGCCCCGTTGCCTCTCTCAGCGAGCCAAGCATGGCGGCAGCACATGAGGCGCCACTGCCCAGTACCCCTGTGCATGCTGCCCCAACTGAAACGACCCAGCAGCAAGCAACCCCCGCTGCCCCTAAACTCAAGGGCCTTACACCAGTTGCCACTCCATCTGGGATGGCAGCACTGGCGTCTTCAGCTCCTTGGATGTCCTTTGCCGACGCACTTCGTAAAAAGACTAGAAGGGGCGAGATCCACATGAGCACAAGCAAACCTCAGCCCCCGTGCTTCTCAGCTGCAGCACCTGTTCCGCCACCTCCTCATCCGTTTGCTGGTCACACCGCAAGTGCTGGTGGCCACGTGATCTGCCTCCCCGTGATACGTAACATCAGAAGCATCCCCAGCATCGAGGTGGAAGACGAGGACCTGATCACAATGCGCAATAGTTGGGTAGGCCGAACTCGCAACACCACAGTTCTAACTATGGATTCGATGGGGAATATGAAGACTTTTCGGACTAATGTATCATGGACCTTTGACCCCTCTGCGTAGGGTGTGTCCTTAGCTTATGCCCCCGTTGCCCATGACTTCTTGACCCCTCTGTGTAGGGAGTCTTTGCTTATGCCCCCGTGGCCTTGTACTCTTTTCCTTTATGTTTTTCAGTTATATAAAAATCTAACCACCGATCATGACACTGGAGGTTCACTCCTTTGTCGTATCAATTAAAAAAAAAAACTCAAGGCGTCCTTTTTCACTCAAAAATCACAGACCTCGGTCTAAAATACATTCTTTTCCTCTTGCATTCTCAGACCCACCAACACTGGAAAATCTCACATTGAGGGGGAAAAAATAACCTAACATTTTATTCACCGGATGTCTGAAATTCTCTATGATTTTTTTTTCATCTGTCAAGACTAGAACAGATATACAAACCACAAATGCATCTTCATATACGTTAAAAACGCGAAACTCAGAGCGTGAAAGTTAGTTTTGCCAGGTGCTTGCTTCCCCAATTTCTTCAGGCAATCTCCACCACAAACCCCAAAAAAGGGGAAAAAAAGAAAATTTATTGAATTTATTTTCTCCAATAATAAAGAATTTCCACAAGATAAAAAGAAGAAAAAAAAAGGGAACCTCTATTCTAAGTTTTTTTTCTTTCAATACAAAACCTTGAATTACACTGTCCTCTATACTGAATCATGGAAACCCATCAGAGAAGGGAAAAGATAAGGAAAGAAAAAAAAAAAAAAAAAACAAGAGATACCAGAAAAACCCTAAACAAATGTGATGTGTTATTTTATTACACTTTGGGATTAACAAACAAAATTTCTTGATGGGTTACATTAAAATTAAATTCTATGATCTTGTGTGGTTTTATTACATTTGGACTGCCAAATGAAGAAGAAAGCGATGGGCCATGGAAAGAGAGAGAGAGAGAGAGAGAGAGAGCTCAAGCGTCGGAGGGGCCAAGCCAGTGCCTCCCATTCACGAAGCTCTTCGCCATGAACGGCCTCGCCGTCTGGTAATCCAGCTCTCGCGCCCACGACACGCCGCGCACCGCCGCTGCACCGGGGCCCCAGCACTTGTACACGCCGAAGAACGCGGTCCTGCATGCCAAGCGTAATCGAGCAAGGGAAGCAAGCAAATTAACGAATCAGCGGAAAGGAAGCTTCTTCTGCAACTCTTTCATGACGGGGTTCCCGTTCCCTCTGCTGCAAAGTTGCAGTGCAGGCATGGGAGGGAGGGGGGCGGGGAAGGAGGGCTTCTCGCTCGCTCACCTGTTCTTGCCGGCGGAGTGGTCCCAGTCGTCCCAGCCGCCGGGCGCCACCACGTTGTCGAAGTAGGTGTAGGAGTAGACGATGCGGGAGTACTGCCCCATGGCCCGCCCGACGTAGAGCGGCCCCGTCCCGGTCACCGTGCAGTTGACGAACGCGAAGCCCGTCTTCTCGCAGGGGGACTTCCTGTCCTGCGCCGCGATCGACCCGAACCTCGTCGCGACCGAGTGCAGCTGACAGTTCTGCAAACATCACGCATACACACCCTTCCGCCATTAACACACCAACACCACCCTCACCAGCAGTAGCAGTAACAGTAACCGTACAAACATCGATCAGAGCTGCTTCGCAATCGCATCCATGGCGGCGGCTGCTCCGTCCTACCTTGTACATGGAGCGGCCATTGCCGAAGATGAAGTCGATGGACCCCTCGATGTAGCAATCCTTGAAGTAGTGGCGCCCGGCGTCGTCGCACAGCGTGTCCTGCGCCCCGTAGAAGCCGCAGCCCAGGAAGTACGCCTTGTCACCCGATATGCGGAACGCCGCCGCCTGCCACCCCTCCATGCCCGGCAACGGCGCCGGGGCCGTGTTCTGCGTACAAAAAAAATAGAAAAACACCAAGCCCAAACACATCATTAGATTAGCGCTCCCGAAATCTACCGGTTCCCCATTTGCCTCCGCCGCCGGAGAACACATATGTACACATATCCGAGCGTAAAAAAAAGGGGATTTTTGAAATGCAGAACAGTAACAAATCCGGAAGCTAGCTAGCTCTTGCAGAGGCATGCAGCAGGGTCAGGGTGTTTCCCATCCAACCGGAGCAAACAACGCCGGACGCCAAGATCAACAGTGGATCTCCGAGGCTCCTCAGGAACAGAGAGTTAGGCGCTGCCTTACCTTGAAGCTGATGTTTCTAGCAGTGAAGTAATTAGCGAACACAATGACGGAGGCCGTGTGGTAGGTCCGCAGCTGCTGCCCGTCGGGCCCCCGGTCGCTCGCCCTGTCGTGCCACTCGATCACCGTCTTCTCCATCCCCGCTCCCTGGAACGTGATGTAAGACTTCGTCGCCGGAATCACAACTTTCTCTCTGGATTGAAGACAGAAAAAAGATGATTAAAGCCCCATCACAAGATTCAAACTTTAACCCAACCGCACTAAAATGGAGGACAAGGGAGGAGACCCATCGCAGGGAACTGCGCAGGAAACTCGAAGCAGGGGAGGAGCCGACGGGGCGGCGTCTCATTACATGTACACGCCGGCGTGGATGTGGACGAGGACCTTCTGGGTGTTGCCCTCGGGGATGGAGTCGACGGCCGCCTGGACGGAGAGGAAGTCGCCGGAGCCGTTGCCGTCAACTGTGACGACTCGCCGACCGCTGGGGCCAACCCAGTGGTGGTAGTGGTGGCGGCGGGTGGAGTTGAGGGCGCAGGCGCTGGTCAGATGTTGGGGAGGGGGCAGGAGGAAGAGGCAGGAGGTGACGAGGAGGAGGATGGGAAGGTCGCCCATTGGCCGCCAGGTTGGTCGGGGATGGCCAGAGTTCGGAGGGGCCATGGGAGGGTCCTCCTCTGCGGATGCAAAGCTCGAAACTTTCTGGTACGTAGGGAGGTGTCCCGACCTTTAAAGGCCACGAGGGGAAGGAGATGGATGCTGAACAGTGGTCCTGTGGCAGCTTATAACAGTAGAAAGAGAGATCTAGAGAGAGAGGGGGTTTTGTTTTGATGTGGTTTTTTTTGGGAGGGGGGGGGGGGGGGGGGATGGTCGACCCAACGGTCGTGTCGCTGCTTTTTCCGGCGACCTTTTTGTTCCTCAAAACCGGTGGTCCGACGCTTTTGTCAGCAACGTTCCTGTGTGGTCGGACGTTGAAACGTGACCGGACTCTGATGGGAAGCGCCGCCGGGGAATGTGCGGGCGAGTGCGCTTAGAAAATAAGCTGCTTCTTCACCGTGGACCTAAGAAGCCAGCTTTTCGGCTTCTGAAGTTGCGTATTTAACACCAGTTACACCACCTCTCCGTGACACCCGCTGGGTCTAACACATTGTTTAGTAACATACTCATTTGACATACACACAAAATTTAAAATATCATATCAAATATATGGATTATAAAATAATCTCATTAAATCATTTTTCAGTAAAAAAATGTAAGCTGTAAAATGATGTGGTGTATTATTAGAGAAATATTTTTTATCCGTACAAATATCACATTCATTGGTTGAAAGTTATAAGACCCCACGTCTTATTGATGGTGGGACTCGATTATCTGACTAATGAAGTGTGCGACGACCGAACAACTTCACCGATAAAAAGACTTTATAATATTATTAACATTTGTCTTGAGACATACAAATGAAAACATATCACCTCAACAAGAAGTTACATATCCATGCAAATTAAGTGTGATATGGGTTAAGCTCAACAATTAATCGTCAATTCACAGGCATCCTTCTTAATTTCTTCCAATACCACTAATAAATTTCAGACTCACATCTCTTAAAATAAGTTTATTAGAGTGTCAAACTTTAGACCTCTTTACCATAGATAAGGTCTTTAGTACTGGTCGATTAACTAAAGATTAATTAGTTTCCTAACAAGTTGCATCCATATATATATATATATATATATATATATATATATATATATAATATATATATACAGGCAAGCATACAGCCTCCTCAATGCAACTAGCTATAGCTATATGTTTTTACTCTTTTTTAAGGATGGGATAGAACTTTCCTTAGATCAGATAAGTTCCGGAAACCCTAATAATTAGTAGGACCGGCTTCGGGACCCCATGCATGCAATAGTCTGTAGTGTTGAATTCTTCTGATCTCCCGGTACTGTGGATCCTGAGATGAAGGCAAAATATATGCTCATGTGGGAGACTAATATATTAGCCCCGTGATCAACGGGCCAGTGTGGTTATATATCTTCTTTGCTGTACTCTTCAAGACAAATTAGAACGGAAGAATTTGCCATGAAGACCTGGCCAGTTAATTTGTCTCCATGTTCAGTGGTCTCTCACATGTCAGCAATTAATATTGGGAGCTGTCCAGAAAGGAGCTAGAAAGGAACAGGGAAGCATGCAGATCCCTGTGAGCGAACTGCTTGTGGAAATTAAGCCATGCATGGTGCTGATCAGTAAGTTAGCTCCAGGCCGGTTTCCTACTGGTTATATCAAATCTTATGTTTGAGATTACAGTACACTTTTTTTTTTAATCATGTTGTGAGAATATTATACTGGTGATCAGTTTCCGAATGCCAAAAGCCATCATCACTTCACCAGGTATAACGTTCATGTTAATGATGTGGGTAAGTCCTTTCCACAGTGAGAGAGCGCATGATGGAGACCACCAAGTCAAATCTTACAGGAGTAGTAACTTTTTTTGAAGAAAAAAATATATTAGAATATTAACTTATTATATCATCCAACGTATAAGTTGAATCTTCGATATCATTCTTAAAAAAAAAATGTTATAAATCTACTGTCAATGTAGTAACTCTGTATAAAGCCCTACTAACTAATACTTTCTTCAATATATTATACCCTTCTTAAAACACTTGGAATGCATCAATTATGTTGACAGAATCTCGAGGAAACATTCCCTGCAGCTTGAGGAATATGACTGACAAGAAGACAAGCATCCCGTAATGCCATCACCTAGCTGGAGAGCAATAGAAGAAGAAGCATATATACATCCATATATACAAATCTAAAATACTCATTACACATAACTATTTCAAACTTTTAATCTCCACCCAACACCCACCCAAAAGAAAGAGGGAGAAAAAAAAAAGAGGAAGCCAAGATAGGATAGCTTTCCAGGGTGTGCGAAGGTGTGGCTAACCTCCATCTGATGGGTGGGGGGACGCAGCTTTTGGTGGGGAGGAGGTGGGCTAGAGAGTACTACCCATGAGGGATCGAGGAGGGGAGGCTTACCCCAACGGTCACCTCTCCTACAACATGCAGAGCACAGAGAAGAGAGAGAGATGAGAGAGAGAGAGAGAGAGGAGGGGCAGCAAGAGCATGGCGTTTAGCCTTTTGTATGGTAGCAAAAGCTGCAGCAGCCTTCCCACAGGAGATGAGACAAATCCTTTTTATTTCTGTGCCCGTTACCGTTTGGGAACGTTGCGTTTTCGTTTCCTTCTGTTTCGTCGTGGATGGAATGCCAGGGTGGACGGGGGCGTGCGCACGGGCTACATAGTTGCTAGTGTTCGCCCGAGGACGGGAGTGGGGGGCGTGAGGAGTTTAGCGAAATGTCTAGAGAGTTGAGTTAAATTACGAGAATGCCATAGATGTGCCCCGGACGAACTGGGCCCCTGGCTGGCTGTGGCTGGTAGGCCGTGGGGGCGTGGGGTCGGTTTTGGGTCGGCGGGAACCGTTCCGGCATTTACGCCCGATCACGGGCGGGGCGACGCCGGGGGGGGAGGGCAGGTGTGGCGTGACGCGCGGGGTGCCTTGAGTTGAGGCTGCACACCGTTCACATGGTCGTCTAGTTACTACAGTAACACGAAAGAGGAAGAAGTACGTGATGATCGGTTTTTTTTTATAAATATTCTTGTAAATATAAGTTATATACTTAAATATATATCAATATATCATCTAATATTTAATAGATTGCATTTTTATCATTGCGTCCTCTCATAACTTTGACTCAGTTAAGTTTGGTTAAGATGGTAAATCACTAAACTACCCTTAATAAAGATCATCCACACCTCCTCTACGACCTTACCTTTAACGGCGTTCCCCCTCACGTCGTCACCGACACTTTGTTCATTGGTACGCCACCAACTAGATCCCACGAACGGGCGCGTCATCAAGTCGGCCGGGCTAGAAGTAGTACAAGTACGGAGTCTTTCCCAAGGAGGACAATGGTCGAACTTCTCGCCCATCCCTACCCTCCTCCGGCCTACAAGGCGTCCTGCCCCATGGACTTCTAGTTCTTGAAGAAGATGCATGACAATGAGGCGGGGAAAATAATTAAATTGTACCCCTTTATGCACCTCCTCCATGATGGCAACCTATTCGTCTCACTAACACCATGTCGTCATCAACGGCTTTTCCCCGATCTCCGATAGTAATCCCTACAACTAACCAAGCTTGGATCCTCTATTCCCTCCCCCTCTGCCTTACTCGCCTATGGGTTCAACTATGCGATAGGAAAGGTGTTCGTCGGCAAACAGGGCCCCGCGAGAGCGTGACGACTTGCCATGAGAACAAATTTTCCTTCCAGCATCAAGATTCTACTGACTCGCTGTGACCGACTGAGCAGCGTGGCGGATGGAGACGATGCCCAGGCTCTTGTCATGGGCGACATGTTGCTGCTCCCCATAGGTGATGTCCTCATTGTCAACGATGTCGGGGGGAGAAAGACTGGGTGGGAGCTGGGTAGGGACCCTGTCACCTTCCTCGTCCCCTATCTCCCCTCTGACTTGTGGTGGTTGTCATCGTGGCGGGACTTGCGGAGAAGATGCTCTTGATGGGCGTGGAGGAGGTTGTTGAAGGCCTTGCGATCGAGCTGTCTCATCCTTGATGATCTCGAAGGAGGAGACGAGCTTCTGTAAGGCGATGGTGGCAGTCGACTTATCATGGTGCTGTCCAGGGTGGCACTCCTATGCCTTGATCTTGTAGTCCGCTCGATCTCCTTCATGGTGAGCTTTGTGCCCCCTTGGTTAGCGTAGTGGTCCACCTCCTCCTCCGACAGTGGTGTCGTCGCCTGTCCCTCTTCCATTGATCGGCCCAGCCTCCCCCTCCGCTAGCTAGGTGGTAGTCAGTAGAGTGGTTGGGGGATGCTGGTCAGTGGTGAGTTTGGAGGGTATTTTTGGTATAAGGCGTTTAACTATTTCTAGCACAGATAGCGGCGAATATTTGCTTCTCCTTGACGGCAAGTAACTATAGGGGTATAAATACAATCTATCAAAGTATTTGGAGGATATTATTGATAATATGTTTAAGTGAGGGGTATCGACCTTTTATAATAATAGTGATGTGAAATAAAAAAAAAGAGAAATATTCACTTCTTATTTCAAGATTGACTTGAATATGTGGCACATAAATTTCACTATTTTTCCATCCTTTTTTCTATGTAAAATTATTATTGACATAAAATTATGAGAAAGACTTCTTACATTCATTAAGGACAGATGAGTATATTGTTCATTTCAGACATTTGCAAGTGAAGTCCATATTGATGGGTTGTCTAATAATCTCATTCGTACATGTTTAGGATAGATAGTACCCGCCCATTTAGTATGTGCAGAAAATATTTTTCAAAAAATATTTGTCATATTTAGTCATTTATTTATCACAATACTAATTAACCAAGATAGGATTGCCCCATATATATAATGCACAAATACGATAATTTTTCTACCCTTTATCTATGTAGAATTTATTCTTGACATGAAATTTATAAGAAAGACTTTTTACATCCACTGGGACGAATAAGTATTATATATCTCAAACACTTACAAGTAGAGCCTATATTGATGTGACATCCATTAGTCTTATCTATATGTGTGTTTGGAGTATACATTACTCATCTACTCTAATGGGTATAGAAAGTATGTTTCAAAAATTATTTGTCACCTTTAATATCATTTTATGTCATATTACTTCCATCCCATGTAGATTGACCCACATATGTGGTGCAGAGATCATACTATTTTTACATCATTTTTTCTATGTAAAATTTATTCAAACAAAAAATTATGTCAAGAAAGACTTTACATTTATTAGGAGCAGGTAAGTATTGTCCATCTTAGATATACGTAAGTATTGTCCTCTTGATATGACGTCCAACAATTTCATCTGCATGTGTTTGGGGCGGACAATATCCACTTGTCCTAATACATGTCGAAAGTATTTTTTTAAAAACTATTTGTCAACTTTGTCTTTATTGTTATAATACTTCCTATTCAAAATAGGATGACCCATATTTCTGGCACTTAGATCTCACTATTTTTTTTTACTTTTTTTTTATGTAGAATTTATTATCAATACAAAACTATGAGAAAGACTTCTTGTATGCACTGGAAATGATAAGTGTTCTGTTCCCAACACATGTAAATTGAGTCTATATTGATATGATGTCCATAACTTCACCCATACATGTCCAAGATGGATAGTACTTGCTCGTCTTAGTTCATGTAGTAAGTATTTCTCAAAAATTATTGTGTCACTTTTTGTTATCCATTTGTCATCTTCACAATAATTAAATGGTGACAAATAATTTTCATGGATATGGGTCGATATAAATGGCTCATGTAGGATGGGAGAAAGTATTTTTAAAAGAAGTGATCATATGGTTGAGAAAGTGAACAAAATATCTATTTTGGTCAATAAATTTTCTTTATGGAGTAGAAATGATCTTTAAACATACTTAATTGCATATTGCATATCAACCAATAAGCAAAAATTACATATGTACCGTTAAACTGTATCATATACAAATATATATCTTTTAAATCTACATATTATATCTTATATCTAAAAAATAGTCAGTTGTATCTTTGTGATTAACAAGTCATCATAATGACATGAATATTCCGTTATAATGTCAACATAATTTTTACATAGGGGTGAAAAGGCTAAAAAACTTTGTTGAGAGAGAGAGAGAAAGAGGGGCCAGGAGAGACTAAAGGGTAAGTTAGTCTTATTAGCTACTTAACCTCAATTATAGTTGAGTTAAATAGATGAAACAATTGATAAGGGCATACATGCATAAAGAAACATGTCAATATGTAATAGTATAAGAGAAATACTTGCCACATGTCTGAGTAGGTAATTTTCTACCTGTTAAGATGAGTTTCTAGATGCAAGAAATGAGCAGACTCCATCCATGGTGCTAGAATCTATGTATATAGCTAGATATCTATACTTACCCAAAAAAATCTTGTAATTATGAAAAAACTATACACATAGAAATTAAAGGTTTATTTATAAATATAATAGGATAAAAGGCTTAGGTGCAAATAATAAACTCCGAGAAGTAGACTGTATTGGGCATCCCCATCCGTGAGTATGGCCTTTTTTTTCCTTTGTTTTCATTGTCACCCTTAGATCAATGTCCTTAGATCAGATCTTGGTCTAAGGGTGGATGATATATAC
>JACBKR010000106.1:0-54894 GCA_014218235.1 Colocasia esculenta | reverse complement strand
ATATACACGTTCTCATCATTGAACATAAGACTCGTGCACATCAATCCCAAAGTCTTGAACGGGATGGTTCATTGACATGGGTTTAACACGCTCTCGTGAAGTGTGTGCAGTGATAAATTACTATACATGCATAGATCAAATTTAAAAAACACATAAATATGAAAGAAAAATAAAAACAAAATATTACATGTGAATAAGTGCAATATTAAACCAAATTCACACATACATCTAAATGAATTACATTAAAGTAAGAACTACAATACTAATCAAGAAAAAAATTTGTAGTAAAAAAAATTCTTGCAATTATTTGAACAACTTCAAAGGAAAAAAAAATGGTGCATTGGTCCTGTGTTTCTGAACTTCACCTACTTATACGGCAACTAGTAGCTGACAAGAAAAGATTTGGGGGAGTCAGGTTCGGAGAAATGGAGATGGACTACCTACTTGCCCATGGGGCCGCTACGAACCTTCATAAACGCCTATTCACACTCAGTGACTCCATGGGCAAGTAGGCAGTCCCTCTCCATTTCTCCGAACCTGACTCCCTCAAATCTTTTCCTATCAGCTACTAGTTGCCGTGTAAGTAGGTGAAATTCAGGAATATAGGGCCAGTGTATCCTTTTTTTTTCCTTTGAAGTTGTTCAACACCTTGCAAGAAATATTACATATAAACAAGTACAATACTAAACAAATATATTAAAATAAGAAGTGTAATACTAATCATTAAACTGAAAGTGAACAATTAAATGTAAACTAAACTAGTGTCTAGAAGGAAGAGTTTGTACTATTTTTTTCCTAAATTGGGATGTATACCTCAATTCTATGCTTGGATAAGTAACTTTATTTCCAAGACCCTAGCCAGTAAATTGAATTCAGGTCCAAAAAATCAACTTAGTTTATGTTTTCTTTTGTTTCTTCTATTGATTTCTTCTTATATTCTCATGGACGTATGACGCCTTAGAAATTGTTAATTCCAGAATCTTCTTAACACTAATATAAATCTATTAAAATACGTGTTGTTGAAATTGTGGCCCCCACTTCTTTTTTTTTTTCATCCACATCGAACTGGTGGCAGTTTATTAAATTTGTCTTTCATTTAATTTTCTGTGTTCAGGAGTATGGTATATGTTATCTATGTTGTTTGTAGATAATTTTCTTTTCTATTTTTTGACAATTTTATTTTCTTGATTGCAAAAATTTATTTCTGTTATATATCTTCTTTTCAGATACTTCCTTCTCATATCTTGGAACTTTCCTACTGGGTTGGGGAGCACATATTTGTTGTTGTTTTTTATATTGTTAGAAGGAGAGCAGGGGGGATGAGAGGAAGAGATAGACAGAGGGAGGGCCGGAGGGGGGAGGGCAGGTGGGGGGATGAGAGGGAGAGACATACAAATACTTAAATATAATTTTTCTTTTCTCATATCTACTCAAACTTGGGTTTTTGTATTGAGAGATTTTGAGAGTACGTGAGGACTGACTTGTGTGCACTGCTCCAAAGGTGCGCGTGCTAAGACACGTGTGTGGAAGGTGAGCCGACGTCTTAATATGCAATATATATGTGTAGTTTGCTAGGTTTATAGCGGAATTTTAGAGAGAAGACGTAAAACTATGCTACACTGTGCTTAGTCTCTTGAAAAACATGTTTGGTATGAGAATGGATTGAGAATACAGTGAACATACTTTATTCTCATTCTATCCCGATATCAAATATTTTATTCAGAAATTATATTATTTCTTTGTGTGATTGACTACATCTTTTCTACCTCTTTAGTGAGTATACTCACAACATAATTCAATGGGAAAAGCTTGAATCCCAGTTATCCGGTCAGCCGAGATTGGCTCCACTTGAATCATAGTTACTTGATTGAAGATTAGGTCAAGTGTCAATCTCGATGATATTGGTTAGATAATTTTTTTTCTTAATCAGTCGGTAAAAAATATTTATCTCACTCAATACATTCAGTTTCAAACTCCATGTACATCAGAAAATTTTACTCAAAATCCCATGGAACCAGACCAGGGAATTATTATTGCTTAGAATGAACTAAGCTTTTACAAAAGAGATCAAAAGGCCCATAGAATATAAATTTTTGTTCTCTAAGATAGAGAGAGGGATAGACAGACAGAGGGAGGGCCGGAGGGGGGGAGGCCAGGGGGGATGAGAGGAATAGACAGACAGAGGGAGGGCCAGAGGGGGGAGGGCAAGTGGGGGGATGAGAGGGAGAGACAGAGGGAGGGCCGGATGGGGGGGGGATGAGAGGGAGAGACAGATAGACAGATGGAGGGCCGGAGGGGGTGGGATGACAGGGACAGACAGAGGGGGAAAAGAGTGCGCGGGGGTGGGTGGGGTGGTGGGAGGGGGGTCTTCCGGCGGTGGGGGGGGGGGGGGGGGGTCTTTTGGCGATATGGGGGGGCACGGGGGGGAGGACAGCCGAAGCCTCCCTACCTCCGGCCATTGTCAGAGAGAGAGATAGATAGATGGATCAGGGAGGGAGGTATTATCTGAGGAGAAGATGACAATGGCTCCGGAATTCGACGGGGGTGACGGTGGTCCGTCGATGGCGGCGCACGGCGACGGCGTCCGGCAACAGCGACGGCGTCCGGCAGAGAGAGAGAGAGAGAGAGAGAGAGAGAGAGAGAGAGAGAGAGAGAGAGATAGAGAGAGAGAGAGAGAGAGAGAGAGAGAGAGAGAGAGGGAGAGTAGGGACAGAGGAGAGAGAGAGCGTGCGAAAGGCGGGGTGAATAGAGAGCAACATTCGGCTATAGAGACTGAATATTTTCAGTCACTAATTAGTGACCGATTAGTATTGAAAGTAACCGGCCACAAAATTTTCTTCCATATCCGGGAAAATGTGAAAATGTGTGACTGAAATAAAATCAGTCACTAATCGATAACTAATTAGTGACTGATTAGTGACCGAAAATATTCGGTCGCAAAATTTTCATCTATTTTCTAAAAATGGATCGGAGAAATACAGTCACCGACACCTTATCGGTCACTATTTAGTGATCGAATAGTGACCGAAATAAAATCAGTCACTATAATATTTATTTAACAACTAAGTAATTTCAATCACAATTCGGTCATTATTTAGTGATCGAATTGTGACTGAAATTATCGGTCGCTATATCAATCTCTAAATATGTTTTTTTTTTTTGTAGTGATTGCCTAGTATGAAAGTGCAATAAACCTTTCTTGTAAGCATTATTTACAAGGGCTATACACATTTTACATTTACATGTTTATGACTTCTTCTAAAAATGTAAAATTTAAGTGAAAGTGTTAGTTGATGTTTTGGTCTTACAAATGAAGACCTTGCATGAAAAATAGGATGGAGGCATGATCTGCAAAAATAGGATGAAGATAAGCCGACTTGCTCTATGGGAGAGCCCAACCACAAATTGGCCACTCACAGTACAAGACAAACAACATTTGTCAGCGGCTATGAGCCGTTGACAACCATAAAAAATCTGTTGACAAAAATATATGTCAATGGTCACAGTCTGTTGACAAAGCTGTCGACATTTTCATCGTCGACTTATCATACGTCAACAAGAGTCAGGGCCGCTGACAAAAAAAAATTACGTCAGCGGCTAATGCCGCTGACAAAAAAATTTATGTCAGCGGCTAACGCCCGCTGAGAAAAAAAATTACGTCAACGGCTTATGCTCGCCGACGTAAATTTTTTTTCTCAGTGGCTAATAAATCACTGACAAAAAGGTTTAAAATATTTTGTCAGCGGCTTCAGCTGCTGACAAATATTTGTATACTTTTTTATATTCTTTTTAAAATTCTAATTTTCTGTTTATACAAAAATATCTAAGATTAATTCATACAACTTCATCTCATTCTTAGTTTGTCCTGATGCCAATAAGGAGCAATTTATGCTGCTTCATCCCATTCTTAGTTTGTGTAACACAATGCAGTAACAAGATTATATAAAAGGGCCTATATGTTCACTTAGAATTTTGGAAGACAGGACCAAGCATTTAAATAAAATGTTCCAGCAGGCATCACTTGTAGTACCCCGAAAAATCCATTAATTAAAAATTATGGATAAATTGAAATTTTATCAATTAATAATTTAATTAATTAAAAAGGTACTCATCATTATTGCATGCGTATAAACTCCTACAAAATTTCGTAAAAATAGTAGTTATACTTTAAATAATGTTCTCTAATGACCCATCATGAAATTTGGGCATAAAAAAATCGTTTGGACTTAGTTTAAGAATTTATGCGACTTATTAGCATAATTAAGGAATAAGTCGAAGAACCCATTATTTTATGAGCCAAAGTGGATTATAAATTAAAATAAACATGTGGGTAGACTTTAAATAATATGGGATGATAGCCCATTATGATATTTGGACCAATGGACAATCTTGGCCCATGCATAAATTCTCTAATAAAAGGATAATTAAAAATCTAATAAGTAAAGTAAGAACGTGGGATGTACAATTTAGCTCACACGAGTTATTGGGCCAAGAGTAAGAGCTCAAATGAAGAAGATTAGAAATACTGGCATAAATAATATTGAATTGAATTAAGAATTTGAAATTACTTGAATAAGTGTGATAAATAGACTTAATTAGAATAAAGGGAGAATAAATAGAAATTGAATGAAATAAAAGAAATTTAATGAATAACCCATTAAGTTAAATTAGTAGTGGGTTAAATAAATGGTCCAAACCAAATAAATTGGGCCCAATAGGATGAAGCCCATCTTGGGAGGAGATGTAATTTAGGGAATTCGTATCTAATTAATTAGTAAATAGTAAAAGGCTAAGATAAACACTAAACAAGTCATGTTTATCTCAAATAAGAGTCCCTAACCCATCCTAACCCCATTGGCCACGAAGTTAGGCCTCTCCCTTACCCAATTAGATAGATATAGCAAGAAAAATAGGTGATAATTATGGAAATTCGTAATTAAATGAGGAGGAAAGAGTTTTAGGTGATTTAGAACTCTACAAGCCATCAAAACACCCCCCATTCGACCCTAGCAACCCATAGAACGTGGCTAAGCATTGGGAGATGAAGAGGAGGCGATTTTTGGACGAGGAGCTTGGAGGAGAAGGGCTGGAATTCGGACTTCTTCATATTTTCGTCATCAAACTAGGGCTTTTTTACTCCACGAAAAAGGTAGGCAATCTCTCAAGAAAAAATCGTGCAAAAATTATCCTAGGTAGCTTTTATGTACCTCTTCAAAAGCCCTCTGGTCTGGTTGTATTTCGCTCATCCATTTGGGCGAATTTAATTCGTGAAGCTCTGCTATTACCACGAACTGAAATCGTATGTTTTCTCTAATTCCCAACATATACTTGCTCTCATGCCATAATAAAATTCTTGTATATACTGCATCTTATTATCTTTCAAACGCCCCTAGTCTTGCTTGAATTCAATCTCCCATGAGGGAGAATTAAATCTTTGAATCCCTGTATGTTGCTTATACCTGACTCTTCAAGTTTACCTATAAACTCCGTGTATACTTGATCCCATACCATGAAAAAATTCTCTAAAATACTACTTCGTGTTAGATTTCGAACGCCTCTAGTTTCATAATGTTTCATTATGTATTCATCTCTGATTAATTCATTGAACTCTGACTGTGCATGTTTAGGTCGTCAGAATGTAACGTCTTCAAAGAATGGTTAAATCTTGTCTAATTTCAATTTAATCATGCATGCTGATAGATATATTCATCTACTTTCATTTGAAACTAGATTCGTGATTTTTGGATTATTATATGATTTTATATTGAATTTAGAAGAGCCCTATGTCATCTAGTATCAACCCTGAAAAAAGGGGAAAAACCCAGACCGTCCCTGATATCGCGGCGGCGCGATACGCCGAGATAACAGGAGGGTCGCGGTCGACCGCCAGGTCGCGTCTTGAACACGGCGGGCCTCGCCACCGTGTTCCCTTCCCGATCCGAGCCAGGCCAACCGGTCTGCGGATCGCGCCCGAGCCGAACGTCGCGACTTGAATCGCGACTGGTAGGTCCGCCGCGATTTGAAGATTTCGGCCAGAACATAAAATTACTCTCATGCCCTTGTCAGTTAAGCTATATGACTCAAGTTGAACCCTAATCATGCACTGTTTTAAATAGTAATAATTGATTATTTATATTTGTTAATAATCGCATGAAATATATTATTTAAAAGTCAATTGCACGATCTATCATATTCTCAAAATTTCTCTACACTTGCACACAAATAACATTATTAATTGTCATTTGACCTTATTGAATTACGCAATAATGTATTCGGTAATTTAGTGAAATAAATTACTAAATTCCCTATTTTATTAAATACAATTATTTCTGTTTTTACTCGTGCATTTTAAATACCGTTATCGTTTTCCCTCGACTTCGAGCACTCGAGGCACGAAGGACCCGTTTTCTATACACTTTCTCTTGACTTGGACCACCTCTCCATCGGGAATACTCTCGGCTGGACCAGGGACTCCTTGTCAAGGCTTCCGTGAGTCTTCTTGGCTTTGGAGCATGTCCATTGCCGACGAGCTGATTGTACCTTTAAATATTGTTACACTCTTAGGGATCAGTACAATCCAAATGACCTTAGTAAGATCTCTCTTATCTTGTGATCACGTCGAACCACCTGGCCAGTGTTCTTAGCACGGCTAGTGGGCGGTGGTGACTTCTTCTACCAGACTGCCGGTACTCGACCTGGTGCTGTGCAACCGTTACTATCGTGGTTTATCGTTGTTTTATGATTATACCACTATCTCATCTACTCTCCTTGTACTCTCATCTATTCACGTTCACTCTACTATCTTGTATATTCATCTAGTACTCTCTTGAGACTCTTGAGCTATTGTAGCTCCCATTGCGTGGTTCCAATCTAGTCCTGGGGGCAGAGAGCCACACGAAAATACCTGCAGGGGCTATTGACGGTGTTCTACATTACACCGATTCTGACTATCTCGACATTGGCTAGACACCTAACTGTTATACTATTAGTCTGAGGAGTTCAGACGTACTGTACCATTTTAGTGCTATTATTGTGCTAGCACTAGTGACTGCTATAACATTAGTCTGAGGAGTTCATACGTAATATACTATCGTTAAACGGCTACTGTCCCAAAGTGACTATTGTCGTACTCGACGAGTGCACTGTGGTGCAACCATACACGTTATCTCATTACATGTTATCTCTTTACACGCTATCTCTTTACATGCAATCTCGTTACACGCTATCTTGATATACAAGCTATCTCGTTACACGCCACCTTGATACAAGCTATCCTATTATATGTCATTTTGATACACGCTATCTTGTTATACACTATCTTGTTACATGCTATCTCGTTATGTTCTCATCCTAATTTTGCAATACTCTTGAGAAATATATTATCGTTCACTTGTTATCTTGTACTATTACTCTCTTGACTGTACATGATCGTTCTCTCTAGTTAACCTGTGTTACAAGACATTAATCACTTAAAGCATGCTTGTTTACACGAGATATTAAGTCCTACTGAGCGTTATCGCTCACCCTTCGTTATTTGTTATTGTGTTTTCAGGTAAGTCAAGTGATGACCTTACTCACAACAACGGGATTGGACTAGAGTGAGGAGTGTCCTGAAGTCATAGCGATGGAATGTTCTTAGTACCTTAGAGTCTAGTTAGATATTTACTTTAGATTTCTTTTCCAATGTAATAATGTCATTGAGCCCTATGTTTTGGCTTTGAATTAGTGGTTGTAATAGTTTAGATGAATTTTCAATAAAATGATGAGTTTTATTGCTATTATTGATCATTAGTTGCTTTGATATTTGTGAATGTATGCGCAATTTACATTATCATACACGTTGTCCATGCCTCCCTAATTTATTCCGCTGCTAAGTTAGCGAGGCATGACATCACATTAATGCCAACCACTCACTTCTTGTGCCAAAAATACATGACAGATCAAGTAAGATTTTATAATGTTGTTGTTTCTGCAGAGAACTTGCAATACTAAGGAGTGGGCCATCTGTTATGGAAAGAACCTCCATGCTACCTAAGACCACAAAGACCTCAAAAGAAATATTTTTACCTTTTCATTTAAAACATTCCAACAACTTCCTGGAGATCAATTCTAGCTTATAAGTAAAATTAAGGAAAATCATAGTCTATAGTCTTGGGACTCTTGACCCACATCCTAAATATAACATCATTATCAGAATGATGAAAAATGGCAAGAAAACAAAACTACCCAAATGCACACACAACAAGAAAACATACATACTAAATCCACATCAATTCATATAAGATCAAAGTCTCAAATGTTCAATTCATACAACATCGAAGTTTCTAAATACTCAATTTATACAACATAAAAATCTCTAAATTAATGTCATCGAAATATCAATCTATCAATCATCATCATCATCATCATAGTCATCTCCCTCTGCATCAGTATCTACGTGGTCGTCCTCTAGTGCTCTCGGTGGAGCTGACGCAGCAAATCTCTGACTAGTCTGAAACTGAGTCATGAATGTACTCATCTGCAGCATCTATCTACGTATGTCATCCATCTCAGACTCTCGTTTACGCAGCTGCTCCAACTCCCTCCGCATTCATCCATCTCTGAGTCTCGTCTGCGTGCCTCTGTGCGCAACTCCTCAACCTCCATTCTGAGAGTGTTTTCGAATATATCCTATAACCATAAACAAAGAATTCAGTAAAAAATTCGGCAGCACCTCCCTTATATCAAGAGCAAATCCACACGTGTACATCCACCTGTGTACATACATTGTCAAATAAAATGGGGTACCTACATCAAATCTTGTCCATCCATGGATATTTTGATCATATGATGTTCTCCATTATATATGCTTATGATTGTCTTAAAATTTCGGCAGCATCTCCCCACACTTCTCCAATATACCACTATCATTTACTAAAATTAACTTTGCTCAAAAAATCACTCGTATAAACTACAAGTGAAAAATTGAGTAGTTAAAATTAGCAGGTATATTGGAGAAGAGTAGGGAGATGCCATCGAAATTTTAAGACAATTATAAGCACATATAATGAAGAACATCAAATGATCAAAATATCCACAGACTGTCCAATATGACAATTCAAGACTTTATGCTCGATATATGTCATTACCATCAAAAGACGGTAAAAACATATATCCTGACAAAAGTCTTGAACGGGCAAAAAAGAAAAAAAAAGGTCCATACATTCACACACCACATCCACACATTTATATCTATACGCTTGCATTCTGCATTAAAATATATGAAGACAATCACATCCTGCAAAAAATCACACATTCATATACTTGCATCCTGCAAAAATCTTACAATGTTCTATTTGGAAATTTATTGGTTATAATCTATTTTCATATGCCTTAATAGATCAGATATCATATATACATGGCTTCCGTGTAAAGCTAATTGAAAAGGTCTTAATGGTCCCAGCTTGAAATGACATATCATAGTTTGGTCCGAAATATGGAAGTAACTATATGAAATGGTCATGCATATAAATGTTCTTTTCATGAAACAAAAACAAGCTTAGGAGCAATTCCTTTCTAACTACAGATCAATCTGGGGATTTTCATGGAGGACAACAGTACCGAAATGTCAGTGTTGGTGGATCGACCTGTAGGTGGTTCCAGTGTTTTGGATGGCCAATTAGAGCTAATGCTCCATCAGTGTGTTCTTTTTTTATGCATTAACTAGTTTTTATGGTGCCAAAAATTTCTCCACATATACTGGGTCTGACCTCTTTCCTTCTGATTTTCCATGTTTTCACCATGTATAGGAGATTATTGAGGGATGATGGTAAAGGTGTTGCAGAAGCTCTAAATGAAATGGTGTACCTAGAATATGAGCATGCAGGATTAACAGTATGCCCATTTTATCCAATGCTTCTTTTGAACTCTTAGCATTCTCACAGTGGAATCATCCTTACATGCAAATTGTTGCATAAATCTACATTACTTGAACATTTCTGTAGCACCCTTGATTTTTAAAAATTAAGAAAAATAAAATTTTATTATTTAATAGATGAGATAAATTAATTTAATTAGAAAAAAAAGGTATTAAAACAACACCCATTAAGCTAAATTATTAATGGTTTACTCTAATAACCCAAACCTAATAGATTGGGCCCAAATAGGGTTAGCCCATCATGAGATGAGAAATAATTAAGCCAAATTTGGAATAAAAATAAGTGATAATTAGGAAAGGGTTTAAATAATTATTAAATAGTCCATATCCATCCTAAAAAGAGTCATATACTTATCCTAAACCTCTACCCACGAAATCGGATCCCTTCCCAACTCTATTAGGTGGATAAATAAGAGAAAGTGGGAGATAAATATCAATTTTCGGAGTTGGATGAGAAAGAAAGAGTTTTAGGTGATTTAGAACTCTATAAGTCATCAAAACACCCCCATTTGACCCTAGCACCCCACAATTTCGTGCTAAGACCTTTGGAGATGAAGAGGAGAAGATCTGGATCAAGGAGCAAAGAACACTACAAGAAAAAACGCATATAGAGACCGATTTAGAGACCGAAATTTTCGGTCCCTATTCGGTCCAAAATAGGGACCGAATAGAGACTGAAAATTTCAGTCCCAAAAATAGGGACCGAATAATTTCGGTCCCTATTCGGTCCCTGTCCCTGAATAGGGACCGAATAGGGACCGAAATTATTCGGTCTCTATATTTGGGACCGAATAATTTCGGTCTCAATTCGGTCCCTGAATAGGGACCAAAATTATTCGGTCTCTATATTTGGGACCGAATAATTTCGATCCCTATTCGGTCCCTATTCAGGGACCGAGTAGGGACCGAAAATATTCGGTCTCTATATTGGGACCGAATAATTTCGGTCCCTATTCGGTCCCTGAATAGGGACCGAATTGAGACTGCATTTTAGACTGAATTGAGACTGAATTTTGGTAATGAAATTTAGTTCGAAATTACCATAATTATCATAAAAATATGTTTATACCAAAAATGTGGATATTGAGAATTTTTTATGCACGGTTAATGAGGTAAATATGATTTATCTACTTTTAGGATAATTTATACTTGATAAATATTTTTTCAGGAAAATTTTAAATAAAAATTACCATAAACTTGTTTACGTAAGATTTAACATGCATCTAAATGTGAACATATGTAAGTAGTGGTAGGTATGTGTAAAAGTGTATATATTTATTAGTATATATATATATATTTATATGTGTGTTTGTGTGTGTGTGTTAATAAAAGAAAAGATAAAATAATGTCTAAAAGATTATTAGGTATACTTACGTGTTTTAGCTAATACTCAGTCTTAGCTAGGCAAGTGTTCTTATGAATTGAAGGATTCTTATTCTTCTTCTTCTTTTTCTGACTGTGTTTTGGAAATAGTACTAGTAGTGTCAACACATCTATCCAGTAGTGTTGACCTATCTATCTAGTAGTGTCAGTTAACACTATCTATCCAGTAGTGTCAACACTATCTATGCAGTACTAGTGTTGACCTATCCGTACTCATGTGTCAACACTATCTATATATCCAGTAGTACTGTCACCATTATCTATCCAGTAGTGTTGACCGATTTATCCCTTATAGCGTCGACCTATCCCTTCATAGTATCGACCAATACCTTGTAGAGAGTTGACACTTTCCTTCAGAGTGTCAACACTCTCTTCTATTCAGGTTGACACACTCTATTAATTTTCAAATCAACTTATAACTCATGTCTCCAGTGACTTAATTAGGTCGACACACCCATATTCTAGGTCGAATAAAAAGCTCTTTTTTTCTTCCAGAATATGGAGAACAATATGGACCTTTCTCAAAATTTTAAATAATTAATCTGAATTCTCAGGTCTACACACACAACGAACTCACACTTTAATCGTATGTGTTGTTATCTATCGAAATTAGGGCTGTAAATGTGTAACACCTTGATTTTGTTTATAAAAATACTTGGTCATTTGCGTATAATACATGATGACGTTCCAATTAGTTCGAATATTACGCACACCTCCATTACTAAAATAAAGCTCAGTAATAAACACACAAGAGGCCCATAAATTAATAACCTAAATAATTAAAATTATGTTGATGGAAAAGGATTAAAATAGAATTATATTATATTAAAGAAATATATGGAATTTTATATATGTATATATATATATATATCAATTATGGCACAATGATTACGTAAGGTAATCACTTCATCCTGCGTAACTTGGGTTACGTAAGAACTGTATTACGTGTTTAACCCAGGTGAAATCCTTTCGAAGATTTCATCGCCATTGTTCGTTGCAATCTCGCATGCGGATAAACCCCACCTTTAAACCCCACCAATGATCCTTATCTTATCCTCCCGCACATGCTGCTGCTGCTATGCTTTGCTACTCCTACAACTGCTTTACTGTTACTACTGCTTTACTGCTGCTACTGCTTTGCTGTTGGTGATGCTATGCTTAGGACTGTTCATTTCTCGGTCCAACTCGATAAACCGAACCGAACCAAACCGAACCGAACCGTTCGGTTCGGTTCAACTAACTAAAGTTCGGGTCAATGAACCGAATCAAACCTGTTTAATGGTAAATAGTTCGGTTCGATTTTTTCTTCCTTAAAATTGAGCCGAACCGATTGAACCGAAACAACCCTAAAAAGCCCTAATCTGGTCACGCAGCCCTTCTCCCTCCCGATCTCAGTTCGGCCTCTCCTCTTTCTTTGCTACACAGCGGAGTGTCGGAGCCCCTGCTCTTCGGCCTCTCCCATCGCCCCGAGCACGAGCAGTCGAGCCTCCTCGGCCAAGGTGGTCGTCGCCGTCCGTGCAACATTCTTGGACAACGTCGTCTTCTTCTTCGTCGGTGTCTTCGACATCTTCTAAAACCAGCAGAGACTTTCGTCTGCTTTCTTGGCTAAGAAGACCAGACGTGTTGGTGCTGCAGGTGAGAGATCCCCATTCTATCGATTTTGAGTGGAGCATCGAGAATGCCCGAGCCATTGGCCTTTTTATTTCTATCGATTTTGAGTGGAAATCTGTTGTACTCCTGACTAGGGCTGTAAATGGATCCGGATAATATCCGGATCCGATCCGAATTCGTATCCGATTAAGTCTATCCGTATCCGTTTAACAGATATCTGACGGAGCGAATTCGGATACGGATATTATCCGAATAATAAACGGAGCGGACGCGGAAATAAGAGATCCGCTCTGTTTAAGATCCGATCCGAAACTAGATTAATACTGACCATTAGATCTTACATCTAATGGCTCATATCTAATATATAAATATACATATTTAAAACCCTCTCCCGAGTCTCCCCCAAATCGACCTAATCTGAAATCCCTCCGCCCTCGGACCCCTCTTGCCTCCTCCCTGACGATCCTCGGCTCGCCATCGGCCGCCGGCCCTCGGGTCCCCGGCGGCGGCGACTCCTCGCGCAGTGGCTGTCCCTATATGTCCCCCCACTCGCGCTCCCTCTCTCTCCTCCATCCCGACTCTCTCTCTCTCTCTCGCCGACGCCGAACTCGCGCCACCACCGGACAACACCACCGACGCTCTCCGTCGTGGTGGTCAGACCCGTCGCCGCCGACGCTGTCCATCATGGTCGTCGGACCCGTCGCCGCCAACGCTGTCCATCGTGGTTGTCGAACCCGTCGCCGCCATCGCCCCTGCGACCCAGCCCCTCCGTCGCCGTCGCCTCTCACCATTGCCGCCGGTCGATCGTTTGAAAATAAAAAAATTTCGGTTCGGTTTCAAACCAAACCGAATTTGTAAATTCGGTTTGGTTTGGTTTGGCGATCTCCTAAACCGAACCAAACCGATAAAACTAAATTTTATATAATATATTTTAAATTTATATATATATTTAAATCTGTTTAATATATTCGGTCTCTAGATAGGGACCGAAATGAGGTGGTCCCAATTCAGTCCCTAGATATAGGGACCGAATAGGGACCGAATCTTTTCGGTTCCTATTTAGGGACCGAATTATTTCGGTCCCTATTTAGGGACCGAATATTCGGTCCCTATTCGGTCCCTATTTGTAGGGACTGAATTGGGACTGAATAAGATCGGTCCCTAAATAGGGACCGCACATTCGGTCCCTATGCAGTCCCTATTTAGGGACCGAACTGGGACCGAATACTTTCGGTCCCTAAATAGGGACCGAATATTCGGTCCCTATTCGGTCTCTATCTTAGGACCGAACTGGGACGAATACTTTCGGTCCCTATTCGGTCTCTATCTTAGGACCGAACTGGGACCGAATACTTTCGGTCCCTAAATAGGGACCGAATATTCGGTCCCTATTTGGTCTCTATCTTAGGGACCGAACTGGGACCGAATACTTTCGGTCCCTAAATAGGGACCGATCTTATTCGGTCCCTATTTAGTGACCGAATAGGGACCGAATTTAGTCGGTCACAGATTTGTGACCAGAAGTTTTTGACCGACATATTCGGTCACTATTCGGTCCCTATTCGGTCTCTAAGCTGTTTAGGGACCGAATAGAGACCGAATAGAGACCGAATATTTCGGTCTCTATTTCCGATTTTTCTTGTAGTGACGGCAGGTTGTTATCTGGTGCCTCTAGTTCAGCCTCATAGACAAGTGCATTCACCACAGCTGGGACTCCAGGTACTTCTCCCACTGAGATGAGGGGCTTCAATCGAGATGAGATCTCTGGTTTGGAGTCTCGTCTGGCCCAGACAATGGAGTCTTGTCTAGTCCACATGATACAGACGCATATGTCTGACGCTGTCCATGCCCAGCTCTCCCAGGCCCTCTCCCAGGCTATCTCTCAGGCCCTCTCCCAGGTCATCATTCCTCCTTAGGTAGCACCATCGACATCAGCACGGGCCCCTCATGTGAGTAAATTGATTTTATTTTAGCTTTTCTATTTTAACAGCCAATTTTAGTTTAGTTTTGTTTAAAAAGGAAGAACTTATCTAGGTTTTGGGATCCAAAATTAAAAATACTAATCCGATTGGCCTCCGGTTCCTTCCAGCATGGTCGGGACGATGAGTGTGACTTGTGAAGATTGACGGAATTCAATTCGGACTCTCAATTTATGCTCGACGCTCAAATTTACATTAAGCAAGTTAGTTTAGTTTAAAAATGAACTTAGGTTTGGGGGTCCAAAATTAGAAATACTAATCCGATTGGCCTCCGATTTTTTCCAGCACGGCTAGGGCGATGGTTGTGACTTGTGGAAATTGACGGAGTTCAGTTCGAACTCCCGATTCTCGACGCTCAAATTCATTTTTAAGCAAGTTAGTTTTGTTTTGTTTAAAAAGGAAGAACTTAGCTAGGTTTGGGGGTCCAAAATTAGAAATACTCATCCAATTGACCTCCAATTTGTTCCAGCACAGTTGGGGCGATGAGTGTGACTTGTAAAGACTGACAATGTTCAATTCGGACTCCTGATTTGAGCTCAACACTCAAATTCACATTAAGCAAGTTAGTTTAGTTTAAAGATGAAGAACTTAGGTTTGGGGGTCCAAAATTCAAAATACTAATACGATTGACCTCCGATTTTTTTCAGCACGACCAAAGCGATGGTTGTGACTTGTAGAAACTGACGAAGTTCAGTTTGGACTCCCGGTTTGAGCTCGACGCTCAAATTCATTTTTAAGCAAATTAGTTTTGTTTTGTTTTGATTAAAAAGGAAGAACTTAATTAGGTTTGGAGGTCTAAAATTAGAAATACTCATCTGATTGGCCTCCAGTTTGTTCCAACACAGTCGGGGCAATGAGTGTGACTTGTGAAGACTGACGAAGTTCAATTCGGACCCCCGGTTTGAGCACGACGCTCAAAATCACATAAAGTAAATTAGTTTAGTTTTAAAATGATGAAGTTAGGTTTGGGGGGTCTAAAATTAAAAATACTCATCCGATTGGCCTCCGATTTGTTCCAACACGGTCGGGGCGATGAGTGTGACTTGTGAAAACTGACGGAGTTCAATTTGGACTCCCGATTTGAGCTCGACGCTCAAATTCACATTAAGCAAGTTAGTTTAGTTTTAAAATGAAGAACTTAGGTTTGAGGGTCCAAAATTTGAAATACTAATCTGATTTGCCTCCGGTTTTTTTCAGTACGGCCAGGGCGATGGTTGTGACTTGTGGAAACTAACGGAGTTCAATTCGGACTCCCAGGTTTGAGCTCGATGCTCAAATTCATCTTAAGCAAGCTAGTTTAGTTTAAAAGTGAAGAACTTAAGTTTGGGGGTCCAAAATTATAAATACTAATCCGATTGGCCTCCAATTTTTTCCAACACAGCCAGAGCGATGGTTGTGACTTGTGGAAACTGACGGAGTTCAGTTCGGACTCCCAGTTTGAACTCGACGCTCAAATTCATTTTTAAGCAAGTTAGTTTTGTTTTGTTTTGTTTTGTTTTGTTTGAAAAGGGAGAACTTAGCTAGATTTGGGGGTCCAAAATTAGAAATACTCATCCGATTGGCCTCTGGTTCCTTCTAGCACGGTCGGGGCGATGGATGTGACTTGTGAAAATTGACGGAGTTCAATTACGACTCTCGGTTTGAGCTCGATGCTCAAATTCACATTAAACAAGTTAACTTAGTTTTTAAATGAAGAACTTAGATTTGTGGGTCCAAAATTAAAAATACTAATCCGATTGGCCTCCAGTTTATTCTAGTACGGTCGGGGCGATGGTTGTGACTTGTGAAAACTGATGGAGTTCAATTCGAACTCCCGGTTTGAGTTCAACGCTCAAATTCATCTTAAACAAGTTAGTTTAGTTTAAAACTGAGTGAATAAAATCTGAAAACTTAAATAATTTATTGCTTATAATAGTATTTAATTTTAACTTATTATTATTATATATATATTGTAGGTTCCTTCATCGGGTGGCGTGGGAGGAGACGAGCACGAGGATGAGCACGTGGACAAGGATTCATGATTTTCATTTCATTGTTATTATTGTTGTGGACATTTTATTATTGTTGTGTTGTGGACATTTTTATTATTGTTGTAGATATTTTAATTGTTGTGTTGTGGACATTTATTATTGTTGTGGATATTGTTTTTATTTACACAAGTTATTTTGCTATATATATATATTAAAAAAATTTAAAATATAGAGACCGATTAGTGACCGAAATTATTCGGTCACTATTCGGTCACTAAAACAGTGACCGATTTGTGACCGGATAGCGACCGACACGGTTCGGTCGCAAATCGATCACTGTTTTAGTGACTAAATGATTTCGGTCACTGATAACGACAGATGGAATTCAGTCCTAATTCAGTCACTAAATTAGTGACCATCAAAGTGACTGATATATTCAGTCACTATTCGGTGACTATTTTAGTGACCGAAATAGTGACTGAATATATATGCTATCAGCGACTGATTAGTGATCGAAAGTTTTTGGTCATAGATTTGTGACCAGAAATTCTTTACCGATAATTTCGGTCTCTATTCGATCTCTGAGCTTTTTAGTGACCGAATAGTGATCGAATAAAGACCGAAATTGTTGGTCTCTAAATGCGCTTTTTCTTGTAGTGAATAGCTCATGTGGCACCGCTCACATAAGGAGTGATAAAGTGACAATTTATTTGTTGGATGCCACATAGACTTATTTCCTAGTCATATTGCATTTGAAGTACAATATGAAAGTGTAACAATTAAGCCTTTCTCAATGCTTACAATCCTTTATAGTCACAAATTAACCATTAATCTTTACATTGTCACAAAATGTTCATAACATCGTAACAACAATCCTTGCTGTCACAAAATCAATCATTAACTTATTTTCGTTAAAAATAGATCAATGTCAGTCAACAACAATCCTTGGGGAGGCGGCTTTTATATAGATGAGTGGCCGCTTGTTCACTTTCCTTTGTACCAACTTTTCTTCATCCTTGTGTAGTAGAGAATAATTTATTGTACTTGAGTTGTGTACTTTTCACTTATATTTCTCTCCTCCTATTAGATGAGTGTATTATGTCTTTTTTTTCATTGACCAATAAAAGAGAGGAAATATAAGTAAAAAATACACAACTCAAATACATTAAATTTTCTCTGTGTAATAAGATTTGTATCCTTGTTTCTCTACACTTGGGAGGACAAAACCTTCTGAAGGGGGTTCACTGGATTAGTGGGGATTTACTACTGGGTATTATATATAGAAGACCACGTCAGTTCGTTTTTTTGCTTTCAAGTGTGTACATGTTATTATTCTTCTTTGGAGGGCGGACTGCCGCCGCATGCATGTGGGCCTGCCGTCTTTGTATATATGGTCCACTGCCGCAGGGATGCAGCGGTCGCTATGCCAGATTAAGAAATGATTACCACTCGATCGGGCCCTGTACATTGTGAGTGGTCGACTGCTCGTTCACATCAGCACACGCAGCTGTCGATCGAGGAAGAAAGAGGAGGGCTGGAGCTACCACGTCGTTTGTCGTTTGTCGTTTGGGGGCAAGGCCAGGAGGTCAGCACGGCGGCGGTCGCTGTCCGTTTGTAGTAGCTGGTTTGACTAGCTAGTTAGGCAGCTCCGGCTCCTCTACCCCTCCGCTGCGTGCAATAATCCTGTTCTAGCGTGTACAAGTCCCGTGATCAATTCGACTACTCCCTCCGTCGTCTAATTATATTGCCTTGTCTGAATGAATGGCTGACTGTACTAATTAATGTTTGACTACGACATCGTCTCCTCGTGCTCAAGTTAGCAACCCATTGTTTCATGGATTCGTGGTTTTTTTGTCCTTTTTTTTTTTACAGTAGCTGTTGTTGTTATAGTTTATTTGGACATTTAGGATTTGCTTAGACATGATTTGTTTATGTGGACAGACTTGCCAATCACGAAATGACAATTTATTCTGTCCTTGAAAGTTGAAGAATTTAAATTCTCGTAAACATGTGCGTCGTCTGATTAATTATCGGACAAAAGAGATATCAGGTAATCTACCGCATCATTAAAGTTACAGTGTTAATTGATTACATCTTTTTAGAAGGAGAAAATTTTTGATTAATCATAAAGAAGAAGAACTCTATGGACTAGAAATTTTGTTTGTGAAAATATTTACAAATTATCTGGAAATCATCTAAGCTGGAATATTCTCTGGTTGTGAGCTTCTTTTGGATTTGTAGACAAAATCTATGTTATCTGGAGAATCAGTGTTATTTTTGACAGTGATGCAACTTTGTTCAGTTTGATGTTTCTTATTATTCAGCATATATTAGCAAATTTGGTTGTGAATAACACATCATGATCCACAGCGTTGTATGATTAATTGTTCACATACTGCAGCCACAGCGTTGTATTTACATGATGATCGTTCTGAAAGGAGTTCTCTTGTACATTGTCGATGTCAGAGTCAATTTTGTTTTACTCCTTCATTCCATTTCAGTCAGATTAAATAGCAAAAATGCGCGTTCAAATTCACTCGGGTAGCTAGAAATCTTTTTAAATATGTAATTCTCACAGAACTTTGATGGCATCTCCCTCTAATTCGAGATAGGTTGGGAGAGATATAATGGGTGCCGAAGATTCGAGATGATTTTTACTCATATAAATGCGCATAAAATGACAACATCAAAATTTCTCCCGGATGTGATATTCTCGAGAACTAACCTACCAAAAGATCCGAGTCTCTCGGGGCTCCGAATGGGGCTGAAATTATATGTGCACACCTTTATTATCGGACCCATAAAATTTGCTATATATAGACCATGTTTTGGAACCCAGGGATGGGTTGGTCGCGGCCACACGAGTGTAGAAGTAGTGAGCTGCAGACTATGTACTGCATATAAGGGTCAAAGAGTACTCGTTTATAGCTTTAAATTTCAGGTCCAATTTTTACGAATCTAACAGGAACTTGGTCCGATTGGCATAATTGGAAGGTTGCAAGTTGATCCGGCACTAGCTAGAGGTGGCTGGTTGATCTGTCTGACTCTAGATCTGAGTACAGTTGGTGTCATTTCATCCTTCCCAATCCATGCATTTTAAAATATAAAAGTGAACCGATGGCATATGCGGTGCAGAGATTTATGTTGATCTATTGGTTTTAATGTTGAGGCTTCATAGTTGAGTCCCTTGATCATATTGATGGGTCTTTGTAAAAAAAAAGCAGGGGAGTGCGCTCTCCCAAGAGGGTGTTTCATGAGAATTTTTCGAGACTCAATCTCGGGCTGTAATTGTTTTTGTTTTTTTTTTGGTAGATGGGTGGAGCACTAAACGGCTCCGAGAACAAGAAGACCCAGTACAAAAGCCAAAGTTTCCCTCCTCTGCTCCCCTAACCCGGCCACAAAAAGACAATTCAGAGCATTAAGGTGGTTTCTTTTGTGAGAATAGGCCCTAGATTCTTCTTCCTTGCAGATATAGGACAACTCTTCAGGTAGGGCCTCCGACCAGGTGATATCAAATTTGCAATCTCGCTTGTTTCGCCAGCCAATCCGCAGCCTTGTTTACTCTTCTATCAATCAGCTTTATTGTATTTAGCTCCCAAGCATTCAGTTTTAAATTTATTTCTATTGCAATGTCTCTAATCTCCACAGGTGCTTTGCCTGGATCGACAATCGCTCTGACCACTTCTGCATTGTCTCCTTCTATAATTAGCCCTTCAAAGTTCTGATCTTTGAACTTAACTGCACCATCCACTAGAAGTTTTGCAGCTATGATCTCCGCTTTGAGGATTGTAGACTGATTTAGATAGGATGCTCCTGCAAACAGAGTTTTTCCCATGTCATCTCTAATTATATACCCAGCTCCGGAGTGAACCATTTCCTGCCCTTCCTTTCTAGCTCCATCAAAATTCCCCTTTAACCATCTACTTTCTGGTTTTTTCCACAAATATGTGTTACATCTTTGCAGCGGATCCACAAGTCCTTGGCCCAGGCGGCCACTTAAATTGTAATTGACACCTTTCAATGAGAGGTTGTTAGCCTTTTCATAGATTGACAAGTTGGCTTCAACATACTTAAGAGCTGAATCTAAGATAGGTCTGAAGGTTAAATTATAAAGATTCTCTTTTCTTTCAAAGACTTGCTTGTTTCTTCTCCTCCATATAGCTTCCAAAACATAGGCAATGACAGTCTTCTTTTCTGGACCTGAATAGTTTGGATTCCTACTTGATAAGCATCTGCACCAGAGGTCTCCCAAATCTTTCGGAATATCCTCCCACATTAGATACTGCACTACATCTCTCCAAATGTGGTTTACCCCGATACACTTAATGAAAGCATGGTCTAGGTCCTCCAACTCCTCAAAACAAATTTGGCACGCCTGCTCCACTTGGATGTTACATTTGTTTAGGTAAACTCCTGTTTGTAGTCTCCCCCAAGCCATTTTCCACAATAGGATCTTTATTCTTGGTTCGGTTGGCCAATTCAAATTTCCTTCCATGTTTCTTGAGACCCACTAACCATCTCCTTTTTGCTACTTCTAATGTGATCATAAGCATTTTTTGTGGTGAACTTTCCATACTTACCTGGTACCCAAATCCTCTTGTCTTCATAACTTACACTAGTGACAGGGAATTTTAAGATTTCCAGAACTAAGGATAATGGGAACACTTCCTTTAGTTTGTTCACTCTCCAGCCTTTCTCATTTAGGAACATCTACAACTTTGAATTTTCATCAAAAGCATTTATGTTGAATTCAACCGGCCATCTGTTCAATCCTCTCCCCTTGAACCAACCATCTTGTAATATTCTGATATCCTTCCCATTTCCAGGTATCCAAGCAAAATGTTCTTGGTGCTTATTGAATTCACGGATGATTCTCTTCCAGGTATCTGACATGGGTATAGTGGTATAATGCCTTTCCAAATTCCTTTTCCTCAAGTACTTGTCTTTTACCATTTCTGTCCAGATACCTCTCTGTCCAGCGTTTATTCTGTCCACTAGCTTTAGCATCAAAGATGAGTTCATATCCTTCAAGTCTGTAATTCCCAACCCTCCCCAATCTAGAGACATTTTAAATTTTCCCACCCCACAAGATAAAGCCCCTTGGAGTCTTTGTTGCCTTGCCAGATGAAATTTCTGCACAACCTTTCAATTCTGTCAACCTGGTACTTTTTGAAGTTTGTAACCGCTGCCCAAAATGTTGGAATGGCTGATAGAACATGTTTCACCAGTGTCACTCTAGCAGCCATTGAGAGGCATTTCCCTTTCCACCCTTTAAGCTTTGTTCCATGATTCTACAGACATCTTCCACTGCTTTTTCTGCTGGCCTTATGTGATTAATCTGGATTCCCAAGTACCTGCCAATTGATTTGTCATTCTTCAAGTTCAAACTCTTTTCAATGGCCCTTCTAGTCCTTTTGTTTACTGCCTCTCCTATCTCCAACTTGGATTTAGCTAATTGACTGCCTGTCCCATCTGTTTGCAATAGCTGTCAATAACTGCCTTGAAATTGTCAATCTCAGGTACCAAACCCTTGGCAACCAGAAGCACATCATCTGCATACAGCAAATGGTGAATGGAAGAGCTGTAGTGCTTCTCTTTGTACCCCATCAATAAACCTCTGTCATTTGCTTTATGAAGACTGGCTGAAAGGATTTCAGACATGAGGACAAATAGGTAAGGGGATAAGGGATCCCCCTGCCTAATCCCTCTGGTTGGTTTAAACCACTTGCCCGGGGTGCCATTAACCAAGATTGCCATGGTAGTGGTGCTAAGACAATTTTGGATCCAATTTCTCCACTTTATTCCAAATCCCATTAAAACGAGAATTTGGTCAATACAAATCCACTCCACTCTGTCATAAGCTTGTTCCATGTCCATTTTAATGAGGACTAAGTCCCTTGGTCTTCTTTTTCTTTTCAGAGAATGTTCCAGTTCTTGAGCTACCAATATGTTATCCCAATAGATCTACCAGGTATGAAGGCTGTCTGCTCAATTGAAACTAAGCTGGTAATAACCTTTCTAAGCCTATTCACCAGGATTCTGGCAATGATTTTGTAGAAATCATTGCAAAGACTGATAGGTCTGTAATCCTTAGCACTTTTAGGATTATTACTTTTAGGAACTAGAGCAATAAAAGTTGCATTGAAAGATCTTGGTAGCCTCCCCAAAGCAAAGAAGCAATGGATTGCATAGAAAATGTCATACCTGATTTCCTCCCAAGCTTTTTGAAAAAAATTCCCTGATAATCCATCTGGTCCTGGTGCTTTTCCCCCAGGTAAGAACCTGATGACTTCTTCCACTTCTTGCATTGTAACTTTCTTTTCTAGCAAAGCTACTTGGTCTTGTGTCAACTTTTGAAAGGAAGGGAGTTATCTACCCCTGTCAGATTTCCTTTTGGGAGGTCCATCTATCCTGGAAGTGGCTTGTTAATTCTCTGCAGATTACCTCTTGATCAGAAATTTTATTTCCCTCTTTGTCCAGCAGCAGCTCAATTCTGTTACTTCTTCTTCTTATGATGGTGGAAAGATGGAAAAATTTTGTATTTCTGTCTCCTTCTTTCAGCCATTGAACCCTTGCCTTTTGCTTCCATTGGACCTCTTCAAGCAGTAGCAGTTCCATCAGTCTCCCTTCCACTTCTCTTAATTTGGCTTCCACTGCTTTATTACCGGGGCTAGAAGCAGACCTGTGAGAAAACGAGAGGAAGAGGAGGGCGAGGGGGACCTTCTAAGGGGCGGCCCCTCTCCGCCCAACTGGAGCTGAAAGAAGTGCCACTTGGCCCTCATGCCATAGCATTGAGATCCACTGGAGGAAACAAGGCGGAGACGACAAGCTCTGGCCGTCTTCTTATCTTGTTTGATTGAATTGGGTGACTGTAGTAATTTTGGACTACTATATCTTAGACTTGTCTCTTCACACTCAAGATAGCAACTCATCTCTTTCGATTGAAGACCCTTTGGAAGATGAACCATTACTTTCACTACAGATTTGTCTAAAGATAAGATGATCTCAACATGGAAATAGATTTCTTTCCTTTCTTGGAAACTCAAAAGATCCCCTCAATACCACTCAGGAGGGGATCCTGTCAGTATAAGGCAAAAAAATGACATTTTATATTTCGATCTCTATGTAAAACGTAAAAGTCTTTTACACAAGATGAGTTTAAATGCAAAAGGTCAATTTTTACCTTGTATTTATGGAGATCCCCTCCTGCATGGTACTGAGGGGATCCTATCTCCACATGCAAACCCTTCCATTATGTAAAGGTTGGCCACTTGCAGACGAGCAATACATGTCATGCCCAACATACATATGAGTTTGTGTTGTCTACGCACTAATCAATTATATCAAACATGGCATATTCGATGGGAAATATGCATCTCTTCTGGCAGTGGCAGATATCTATATAGAGTCTAGTGAGATCTTATGATCTAACTAAATTTTTCAAAAAAAAAAAAAAGTTCAAAACTCATTTTTAGATCTAATAGTGACCCACTGACCTAGTCTATATCTTATTAGAATACCATTCTTTTTAGATGACTGCATTGACATAGATATATATAAACCACCACTTTGAGAGAGGGTGAAGATTGAATTATCTCTCCAAAATACAACTGTGATCAAGATAAGCTCAGGAAATTAAGCTTCCACGTGGTGCTTATCTTTTCGGAGAAAGAGTACAGGGCGTCTCCTTTGGATGAAGAGCTGTCGAATCAAAAAGGGAGGTTTTGAATTCAAACCCCCCAAACCCCACTTCCATTAAAATTGTGCATGAGGAGGCACAGTACGATTTAACCCCCATGTATACTATATCCCAAGGCTAATGCTCGAGCGCTCTTCGTAAACAACGGGGCTCGCAAACAATATTTTTTTCCTGCCGCGAGACGGATCCGTTTCAGGGCGGGTGGTGGGGCTAACCGGGCCCTGTGGGGGCCCGCTTGGATCTATCCCAGTGCTCGTCACATGGGGACCCCTTTCGCCAGTGCGGTGCCAACTGCCGTCTCGCAGCGCGAGTTGGATGGAGAGTTCTAGTCTAAACTTTTGTCTTTTGTCAATTTTTAGATGCAAGTGGTTTTTTTTTTAATTGAGGTATTTATCAAAATTATTTAATACAGTCTAGAAATGCGCACTATAATATGTGTGTGTGTAAGCAGATTGACAAAACTACATATAGAATATGGATGATGCAGCAAAAGCCAAACCAGCTGCTGCTTGCAGATCTATATATTCATTCATTTGCACATGAAACCATGTTCTCGATTGCAAACCCCATTAATCAGGCGCTTCAAGAACCATGCATGGAACAAAGATAACACCGTTGATCTGGATCCCATCTGTAGTTTCAAGTGAACACCCAAACATAAGCCACCAGTAATAGACGCGACGGTAGTAAAGCCCAACACTTGCATCAGCTTTGTTCTCTGTCTTTTACCCTCAGAAACACGAACAGAACCAAACTAGGAAGCCTCCTCCCTTTATTCACTTGCATATAGCCAAGAACATCACATCATCATGATGCCCAGGGAGAGTTTACTTGTGCTACAACATAGTAAGCCCCTGATGCCAGGTGGTGTTGATGATCTTATTCCCTGGGGCACCGGGAGACGCAGGGCTTGTAACGCGTTGAGCATAGGCCCCTGCAGATGGCAGCGACGCGGAACGGGCATTTGTCTAGGCACGCCTTGTACGCCGCCTCGCATTTGGCGAGGCATACGAGACGCTGCAGCTGCGCCTGTGCCGGAGAGGCCATCAGCACCATGGCGAGCAAAGCCGCCACCGCCACTGCCGCCGCCATGGCGGTGCCATTCTTAGCGGAGCGCGTAGCTGCCATGAGTCGACGAGGGAGGGGACAGAGGAAGAAGGATGGCAGCTGATGGAAGGAGCTTGGAAGGGAGTGGTGGTTGGCCTTCTTAATTTGTGCGGAGAGGAAGGGGCTGGGGAGGCGGCTTTATATAGATGAGTGGCCACTCATTGTTCCAACTACTTAATTATATATATGGTGGGGTGTGTGCTATATATGGACGACCTGATTCATACCTTCAAAAAAAAAAAAAAAAATTCCCATGGTAATGCGAATGTTGTTTTTTGTGACGAACATAACCTCATCTAGATGGTTAATTTACAAGAGAACTTGAAATAATTTGAGTTGAGTTATATATATGAAGATCTTGTCATTTTTCTTTGTCTGATCTTATCTAATATTCATTTTATCGTTTCTACTTGTACCCCAATTTATATTACTCCTTTGATCCCAAGTCCAAGTCAAAGAACGTGCACATCAAATGAAAGGTCCTACAGATCGATCGGCATGGTCCTGAGATTGATCTGAGTTGGAAGATCTTTTAGGCCAATTTGAGACATAGAGAGATGATGTGGTTATCTATGTGAAGAAGTTATAAGATGTATTTCTAAAAAGGCAGATAAATAACTTCTAATAAACCCACCCTTATCTATAGGAAGATTAATGTCTGACACTTTATTTCATTATATCTATGAGTTTAGTTATCTTATTAGTATAGGACCTCTTGTATAAAAAGCAAAAGTAAAACGTCAAAATGAGCTTATCTGGCTCCATACTTCCTGGTTAGCGGTTACCAATAATGGGATCTTTGGGGCTCAGCTGTTTCATTCAAGGTGGTCACTTTCATTACAGCTGTCTTGTTTGTAGAGGAAAATTAATTTAGTACATTTAAGTTTTGTACTTTGTATTTGTATTTTTTATTTCTCATTAAATAGATGTATTGTGTTTTTTTTCTTTCACTGGTAAATAAAAAAGAAGATGTACAAGTGTAAAGGGCAAAACTCAATTACATTAAATTTAAGTCCAATAATAAGGGATGTGATCAACAAGGAGCCAGTTTTTTTTTTCTTCCTTTTTAGGTGTTCCTTGCAGACTCATAGTTATGACACAAATGTGGATTGCACAACCTACTAGTCCCCTATTGTGTCCCACACCTAGAGGAATACCTGCCTATATATATTATTTATTCCCACCACTCTTCAAGAGACTCTGTGTTTCTACCTATTCAAGTCTTAAACGTTAAAAATCAGAGCTTGTTGAAAATATCCACTCTCGTTGGAAAAAGGCACACGGAAGTGTAACAGAACAGAACTAGCATCCTTATCTACAAGCATTAATAAGTGGCGGCGCCAATAATGTGGCAGGTACGCCTACATTTGTAATTGGTTAACATAATAGTTACAAAAATATGATGACATGTAATGATAAATATCACCAATTTTTTGTCAATAAAAATGTACCTTAAGTAATCTTGTCATCTTCACGTGAACAAATCACGTGATGGAAAATAATTTGGTGCAAATTTTTGGTTTGCAATAAATGTTATAAACTTAATAAGAATTTGTCATCTCATAATATGAGATATTATAATAATACTCTCATGTCATGATGATTATCTGACTCTAAAAAATTAGGTGGCAAACTCTTTATTGAGTTGCAAACCTTTTCCCACATGATAATATATCTGTCACCTCATCATTTATTGCATACTTAGTTTTGCAACAAGTGAATTTTACATTTGAGACCTAAGAAGCTTATCAGATGCAAGAAGAGGAAGCCGACGAACTGTTGGATATAAAGGTGTTAAGGGGACAATATAAAAGAAAGGTAAAATTCAAAATTAATAAAGTAAAATATACATCAAAAATTGTACTAGTTTGTCCTTATGTGTGGGATCTGTAGTCCCACATGGGATATCCCTAAGGAGTTAAGGACTTCATAATCCTAGGGTCTATGAGACTATGTCTTATAGACAATGATGAGGTTATACTAGATCATATCACACACGCACGTCGCCGGGCTGGGCGGGAGGGCGCGTGTGATGACGCGGTCCAATCGGCTTAACTTGACTCCTTTTTACTTCTTCTTTTTGTTTTTTGGGCCTTTCTTGGAGAGTTTGGAGCTATTTTGGACCTTTCTTTGAACCGGCCCATTGTTTTGGTCTGCGCGGGCGTTAGGCGCTTGATAAAGTGATTAGGTTTCCTAATCACGGTTACCCGAACATACGAAGCGTCTTATCTACTCTTGTAGGGAAGAACCGCTCACCGTCCTGTCGCTCTCTCTCTCGCTCTGCCGGAAACGTCTACATCCGGCCGACTGCGCCTTCCCCCATGCCGCCGCTGCATCCCAGTTCGGCTGCACTGTCACGTTTCACCGGTGTCTGGTGCCCTACATCTGTCCCCTTTGTTTTCTCTTGTTGTAGATGAGGATTAGGTTTACAGTAGCATTGTTTACAAGATTAGGGTAAGTGCGATTCTTAATCTCATGGTGGTAGTCGTATCCTAAGAGGAGATCGTCTTACCCGACGCACTATTCTTGTGGGTGCGATATCTTCTCTAAGGGGAGTCTCTTTAGAGGCGCTTCTACTACATTCGTTTCTGCCTAATTTCAGCATGTTCTTTACTGTAATCTATCTCATGTATTTTATCTTTTGGTTGTTGTTATTTGGACTATTTCCATATACCTGCTTACTATGGTTCTACGTGCATATATATGTATCCGATATTTTCCATGATTGTGTCCTACTTCACGTTATATTTTCATCAGGAACTATGGCAGAGGATCGACAGGATTAAGCAGACCTGCAGCACACCTTAACACCAACGCAAAATAGATCTGCATAACAAACAACTTGAACAGAACGTAGAGACAAAAGATATCAATGTAGGAAGAATTAAGTATAAACTTTGAGGCATTTCAAGCAGTGCCATTCTTTGGATACTTCATTGTTAGGAGGAACATTCATGGATCCTTGAGAGGTAAAAAGTGGAGGCAAAGGATATCAATGTAGGAAGAATTAAGTATAGACTTTGAGGCATTTCAAGCAGTGCCATTCTTTGGTGACTTCATTGTTAGGAGGAGGATTCATGGATCCTTGCAGAGGTAGAATTTCGAAAGAAAGGTTCTATTCATGGATGGGACGACAGGAACCTGGGCAGAGCACTTATTGGCGAGCGATGGAAGGTTGGAAGGGTAAATTAGCTACAGAACGGACATCTCATGACCCCGAAAGAAATCCAACATTAATGCAAGGAGGCCTTGGCCCTTGGGAGATGGATCCTCAAGAACTTGAGATCCACCGTAAAAGGAATTCTAACCTGCTGGTTCTCCTTTTAATTTTTTGGTAATTAACCTGCTGGTACTCAGTAGGACGCAACTTTAATGTGAAGGTTCTCTTTACGAGGTTTTCTTTAAAATAGTTTTGGAACATTTTTTAGTTAATAACATTCTAAAAATTTTAATCCACATAATAATATAGTTTTGACCGCCAACTGTCATATTATCGTATGTGGCCGTTCAAAAAAAAATGTTAAATAATGATATCGGTCCTACAATGACCGATTATAACCAAATTGGCCGCGCATTAGCCCATTTACTTGGAAATTGGTCATGAGTGGCCAATTTGTGGTTGGGTTCTCCCATAGAGCAAGTCGGCTTATCTACATCCTAATTTTGCAGATCATGTCTCCATCCTATTTTTCATGCAAGATCTTCATTTGTGAGACAAATAGAGAACCTTCTGGAAATCGTATCTGCCTCCTTTGTATTATTCACAAATATGTACACTTACAAGGGCCCAAAACAGGGCAGGAAGCCAGCAGGCCAGCACCGAGTAGCTAGGTATACTAAAATATAAGGGCTACTAAGAATAAGACGACAGCTGTACATACCCATTAACACCCCCCCCTCCAGCTCACGGTGGATCAAAGACCAAGAGTTTGCCAATTAATTCATGAAATCGTGGAGTAGTCTGCGACTTCGTGAAGAAATCAGCAAGCTGTTCGGCCGAGGAGACATGAGGTAGAGATAGATTGCCAGCAAGATAGTGTTGACGAACAAAATGACAATCAATTTCAATGTGTTTTGTCCGCTCATGGAGGACAGGATTGCTGGTATTTGAAGAGCACTTTTATTATCACAATAGAGTGGAATTGGAGTGCTAATATTAACCCCAAATGAGTGGAGAAGACGACGTAGCCAAATAACTTCAGCAGAAGTGTCCCCCGTGGCCCGATATTCGGCTTCAGTGTTGGAGCGAGAGACAATTGCTTGTTTCTTGCTGCGCCAAGATATGAGCGAGGAACCTAGAAAAATACAATATTCAGTGGTAGAACGACGATCAGAGGGATCCCCTGCCCAGTCGGCATCAGTGTAGGGACGAAGCTCCAGAGAAGAGGTAGAAGAAAGAAGATGAGGGGAGCGACGAATAGTGCCACGCAGATATCAAAGAACTCGCAAAAGAGCAGCATAGTGGACAGAGGTGGGAGCGCTCACAAATTGACTTAGAACATGAACAACATGAGCAATGTCAGGACGGGAAATAGTGAGATAAACCAAAGCGCCAAACAGCTGACGATAGCGTGTGGGATTGTCGAGAGGAACACCATCGGTGGGACGAAGTTTAACATGCAACTCCATGGGGGTGTCCACTTGCCGAGTATCAGACAAAAAAGCCCGATGAAGAATATCGACAAGATACTTTTGTTGCGATAGCAAGAATCCCCGAGAAGAATAAGCAACTTCAAGGCCAAGGAAGTAGCGGAGAACCCCAAATCCTTCATATCAAATTGCTGCTGAAGATGGGCTTTGAGGGAGGCAATGGCAACTGAATCATCACCAGTAATAACCATATCATCAACATATAGAAGTAATACAGCACGACCATGAGGAGATTCACGAACAAACAAAGAATGGTCCTCGGCGCTCTCCTGAAAACCTACCTCAACAACAGCACGACGGAAACGATCAAACCAGGCACGGGGTGCTTGCTTGAGTCCATAAATGGCTTTGCGAAGACGACAAACATGTCCTTGGGGAATGGGAAATCCAGGAGGCGGCTGCATGTAGACCTCTTCTTGGAGCTCACCATGAAGAAATGCATTCTTCACGTCAAGTTCATAGAGAGGCCAATGACGGTGGGCGGCAATCGCGATCAAGGTACGAACAGTAGTCATCTTTGCCACAGAAGCAAATGTTTCCTCATAGTCAACGCCGTACTCCTGAGAGAATCCACGAGCTACAAGTTGTGCTTTGTGACGCTCGATGGAACCATCAGCCTTGGTCTTAATCTTATATACCCACTTGCAACTAATAGGGGAGATGCCGGAAGGAAGCGGTACAATGTCCCAGGTGTGTGTCTTCTGAAGTGCTTGAAGTTCCTCCTGCATAGCTTGACGCCATTTTGGAAGTTGAATTGCTTGGCGATAACTTTGGGGCTCCTGGTGGGATTGTATCGCTGTAAGGAAGGCAGAAAACTGAGGATAGTAAAAATTAGTGGGAGCATAACCATGCCTGTCAGGAGGACGGTGAGAGCGTTGAGGATAACGCCGAAGTGGATCCATAGCCGAGGGAGGAGGATCAGGAGCACTAGGGGCCTCAACTGAGGAGTCTGAAGCATCTTCCAAAGCGGAGGCATGCCGACTAAGAGTCGGGGGAAGTAGGAGATGGTGAAGAGCAAGAGGGCTCACGCTCTAATGGAGGCACAGAAGGAGATGACTCATCTGAAGGTAAGAAACCGGGAAGACCAGGTATGACAGTGGAAGGAGGAGAGGGATCAGGATCATGAAGAAACGAAAGATCTTGAGAGCTAGTGGAGAAGAAGGGAACTTGCTCAAGAAAAGTGACGTGGCGGGAGATCCGAAGGCGTCGAGCAAGAGGATCATAACAGCGATACCCAAGATGCTCAAGGTTGTAGCCAAGGAGAACACACTTAACCGCTCGGGGAGAGAGTTTGGTTCGTTCATGAGGGGGCAACAATACATAGCAAGTACAACCAAAGCTACGAAGCCGACTATAGTCGGGGGAGGTAGAGTAAAGCCACTCATAAGGAGTGTAGCCTGATAAAACAGAAGAAGGAGTGATATTGATAAGGAAAACAGAGGTGAGAACTGCCTCGGCCCAGAAAGCACGAGGAACAGAGGCAGAGAGGAGTAGAGCACGAGCAGTCTCAAGAATGTGACGATGCTTGCGCTCAGCAATACCATTTTACTGTGGAGTATAAGGACATGAGAGCTGAGGAAGCGTGCCATGGGATGTCAAAAAAAGTCGAAGGTCAGAGGAAAGATACTCACGAGCACCATCAGTTCGAAGAACCTTTATACGACAATGAAAGTGAGTATACACCATCTCCGTAAATTGACGATAAACGGATAGAATATCAGACCGTCGATGAAGGAGATAGACCCATGTAAAATGTGTACAATCATCCACAAAACTTACATAATACAGAAAACCAGTCATGGAGGGATGAGGTGAAGGACCCCAATATCAGAGTGAACTAAATCAAATGGAGAGGCAGCAATAGACGCACGGGAAGAAAAAAGAAGAGCAGTATGTTTGGCAAGCTGACAGCCCTCACAATGAGATAAAGAAAATGGCACACTAGGGCCTAAAACACCAGACTGAAAAAGAGATCGAAGGCGAGCTTCTGATGGATGTCCTAGATGACGATGCCATAGGTCGGTAGAAGAAAGGGAATGACTCGAAGATGTTGATGCAGCAAGCGCAGATGGAGGAGAGAAGATGCAACATGTCCAAATAGTAGAGTCCACCCACTCTATGACCTGTTCCAATCCTCTGGCCGGTACGTGGATCCTGCACATCACAAGAAGAGGAAGTAAATGATACAGTATATCCAGAATCAGTTAGGCGACTAATAGAAACAAGATTCATGGATAGGTTTGGAACATGAAGAACAGAAGAGAGAGTGAGGTGGCCAAAAGGGTCAGAATGAGAGGTGATGGAGCCACACTTGGAGACCAAAAGAGAGGTACTGTCAGCAGTGTGGATTCGAAGGTGTGGTGAAACAGGGGAACAATTAACAAGAAGAGAGCTATCAGAAGTCATGTGGTGTGAAGCCCCAGAGTTAAAAATCCAAGCAGAAGCAGTACCAGTGGCAGCAGACAGAGCAGAGGAATCAGAAGATAAGCCAGCCGTCTGGAGAAGCTGTTGAATCTGTTGCATCTGACTGGCAAGTTGGGTTACAACAGGAGAGTCACCAGAAGAAGCTGTAGACGGCGGAGTAGATGTGGATGACTCTGCCATAGCAACAGTGGGACGAGACTGACGTTGACACTCCTTTCGTTGAAGTTTCCGACATTGATCAATAGTGTGTTCTCGTCAACGACAATATTTGCAATAGAGAGACATCTGCAGCCCAGTAGAGTCACCAGAGCGAGATGAAGAGTCTATGACACGCGGATTCGTAGGAGTGTCCATAAAAGGAGGAGGCCTTGACTGCTATGATGAATGAGAGCGTGAGATAGCAGCAAGCACAGTCTCTGATGGAGTGCCAGGAGTCCCCAGAGCACGCAGACTTGTCTCTTCTGCAATAAGCTCAGTAAATACATCATCCAAGCTCGGTAGAGGAGATCAATGAAGAAGCTGACCACGGAGTGCTTCGAACTCAGGTCGTAGACGCATCAAAAAATGATACAGATGTTGTCGATCTCGCTGAAGAATACAAGAGCATGTGGAGACACGACCAGTGGAGTGCATAGGATCCAACTCCGACCAGATCCGTCGAAGATGAGTGAAGAACTCCTGGATTGATAGTTCTCCCTGGCAAAGACTGTCAACCTCACTTCGAAGTTGATATTCTCGAGCACCACTGGACTGAATATATCGCTTGGCAAGATAAGTCCATTGAGCACGAGAAGTATTAAACTCCAAGAGATCGAGGCGAATAGAAGGATCAACCGATCGAAAAAGATAACCCATAACTATTTCATCGATATCTGTCCAACTTTGCAAAGCCGCAGAGGTACCTTTCTCTCCAGGACATGGGGTGGTGCCATCTACATACCCCCACAGCTTAGCAGTACGGAGATTGCTCCTTAATGTGGCTGCCCATACAACATAATTTCCTGCACCGGCAAGTTGAACATCCATTTTTGGAACATCAGAAATGTGCACAGAAGTCTTTGACTCGGGTGCACTCGCCATCTCTGCTGATGCAACAGCACGCAAAAAAAATCCAACAGCGAGCAGAAAGATGAAGAGAGCTCGCCCGGAGAGGGGGAAGCCCACCAAACAGCGAACACACGAACAGACGAACTGGCGAACCGTAGATGGGGTCTGACAAGAAAGATGGCGATGCAACTTGATCACGACCAAACCCAAGCGTTACAGACGCCCGGGGGGAAGCTTACAGATGAATGGTGCGAATAGCACACCTGCTGCAGGAGTAGCTGCACAGAGAAGGCGGCAGCAAGGAGGAACGTGGTTGCAGACCTGGCTCTGATACCATGAGACAAATAGAGAACCTTCTGAAAATCGTATCTGCCTCCTTTGTATTATTCACAAATATATACAGTTACAAGGGCCCAAAACAGGGCAGGAAGCCAGCAGGCCAGCACCGAGTAGCTAGGTATACTAAAATATAAGGGCTACTAAGAATAAGACAACAGCTGTACATACCCATTAACAATTTGTAAGACCAAAACATCAACTAACACTTTCACTTAAATTTTACATTTCTAGAAGAAGTCATAAACATGTAAATGTAAAATGTGTATAATCCTTGTAAATAATGCTTACAATCCTTTACAGCCACAAATCAACTATTAATCTTTGCGTTGTCACAAAAATGTTCATAACATCGTAACAACAAATCCTTGCCGTCACAAAATCAATCATTAACTTATTTTCGTTAAAAATAGATCAATGTCAGTCAACAACAATCCTTGCAGAGGCGACTTTTATATAAATGAGTGGCCGCTAGCTTGTTCACTTTCCTTCGTACCTAGGGGTGTTCATGGTTTGGTTTGGTTCGGTTTGGGGAAGATTTTTTAAAAACCAAACCAAACCATCACCAGAGTCAAACCGAACCAAATGAAACTGAAAATTTTTCAAACCAAACCAAACCGAACCGATACAATTCGGTTTGGTTTGGTTTGACCTGAAAATAAGTTGACCTTTCACAAACAAGACTTTAACCTCTTGTTGGTTCGGTTTGGTTTGGTTCGACGTCGTCTCCCTGCCCCTGGTGTGCCGTCCACGTCGTCTCCCTCAATCGCACCAAAGATGGCCGTCAAACCCTTACAGGAGAAGAGAATGGGAGATGCCAAGCAAGACTGCAAGAATAGGGGCTGCGGGCAGCTTGTGTGCGTGGGTATATCTCTAGGGTGGAGTTCCACATCTTTTAGGTATTTAATTTCAGCCGTTGGATGGAACATAGGAAGGGACCGAAGGGTGAGATCCATAGGACCGCAAATACCTAATACATATATATATATATTTAAAATATATGATTAAATTCGATTTTATCGGTTTGGTTCGGTTTATAAGATCTGTAAACCGAACCAACCGAATTTGCAAATTCGGTTTGATTTGAAACCGAACCATATTTTTTTCACTTTCAATCCGAACCAAACCGAACCAAATTGATCGGTTCAATTTGATTTTTCGATTTGAACCGAATAATGAACACCCCTATTCGTACCAACCTTTCTTCATCCTTGGGTAGTAAGATTTGTCTCCTTACATGCTTCTCTCTACACTTGGGAGGACAAAACCTTCATGTCAGGCCGGGTTCACTGGATTAGTGGGGATTTACTACTGTGTATTATAGAAGACCACATCAGTTTCGTTTTTTTGCTTTCAAGTGTGTGTGAATGTTGTTATTCTTCTTTGGAGGGCGGACTGTCGCCGCATGCATGTGGGCCTGCCGTCTTTGTATGGTCCACTGCTAGCTGCAGGGATACAGCGGTCGCTATGTTAGATTAAGAAAATATCTATTACCACTCGATCGGGCCCTGTATATTGTGAGTGCTGATACTACTACTCGGTCGACTGCTCGTTCACATCAGCACACGCAACTGTCGATCGAGGAAGAAAGAGGAGGGCTGGAGCTACCACGTTTGTCGTTTGGGGGCAAGGCCAGGAGGTCAGCACGGCGGCGGTCGCTGTCCGTTAGTAGTAGCTGGTTTGACTAGCTAGTAAGGCAGCTCCGGCTCCTCTACCCCTCCGCTGCGTGCAATAATCCTGTTCCATCGCGTACAAGTCCCGTGATCAATTCGACTACTCCCTCCGTCATCTAATTATATTGCCTTGTCTGAATGAATGGCTTCCTGTACTAATTAATTTTTTACTAATCTTTGACCTGTATCCGCATGCTCAGGTTAGCAACCCGTTGTTTCGACGAAGACTCTCTTCGATCGAGGAAAACCATGAACTTTTATAAACATGTGCGTTATCTGTTTCGATCCCGGCCGGGGGTGTGGACCTGTGGGAATTGGATTCAAGGATTCTTGGTTTTCTCTCTCTCTCTCTCTCTCTCTACAGTAGTTGTTGTTGTTATAGTTTATGTGGACATTAATTAAGATTTCTTTAGACATGATTTGTTTATAGTGATTAAGATTCGTCGTATCGCTCGGATCGATCATAGCATATTTTTCATTGTACGGTATGGTACCGTATCTCCTGTACCATTGAGATACAGTGGAGAAAGGGCTTGTTTGATTTTTTTTTTTTAATTTTGTGACTTGATGATATTTAAAATGAACAAACTTCAAAAGAAGAGTCTCCATCCAAACTCAAGATAGACTTTTCATCTCTTCTCATGCATAGACTCTATCTCTAACTCGATATTGTACTCTCTCTATCTCTTTCTCTTAAATACATCATAAAACTCTATAGGATAGAAAAAAATTACCACCACATGAAGAAACTCGTAGAGGCTTTGCTCACCAAGTCTCATCGCCCTAAAGTCAAAGGAGATGTCATTCTCAACGTTGCACCCTTTATCTCTCATATCCTCCAGAACCATTAGAGATATCACGTCTTCTACAGCCTGAAAATGGGTTGATGTGCTCACGAGTTCTTCATCAAAGTTGTTCTACTCTTCTTCAGCTTATCTTCGAAATAGAATCTCCTCAATTGGTGGTATGTGCTCAAAGTTATAGTAGATTATTCTTCACATTCTCTCTCATATTATGATATACATATATAGGATTATCATGCCTTCCACATCTCAAATGAGGACATATCTCTTCGAGCCTTCTTCACGAAAGTTGTTATTCATGACTTCCTCTACAAGTTCCAACTAGAATCACATCAAATGAATGTCTGTGCTTAAAGACACAATGTATTATTCTTAACATTCTTTCTCATACTACAATCCAAACTAGCAGTGAGTGCGGCCTTTCTATAGTCTGAACGAGGGTGATCCAGTCATTGGGCTCTTCATGAAAGTTGTTCATGATATGACCAATGTATTCCATTCACTACAAGAAAAAACACATATAGAGACCGACATTTTCGGTCTCTATTCGGTCACTATTCGGTCACTAAAAGACTCAGAGACCGAATAGTGACCGAATAGAGACCGAATTTATCGGTGGAGAATTTCTGGTCACAAATCTGTAACTGAAGGGTTTCGGTCACTAATCGGTCACTATAATCGGTCACTATTTAGTGACCGGTTAGTGACCAAAACCCTTCAATCACTAAAAGTTGTTATCAGTGACCAAAATAATTCGGTCACTAATTTAGGGACCGATTAGTGACCGAATTATTTCGGTCATTGATAGTGACCGATGGAATTCAGTCACTAATTCTGTCACTAATTTAGGGACCGATTAGTGACCGAATTAATTCGGTCACTAATCGATCTCTATATTTTTAATATATATATATATATATATAGCAAAATAACCTGTGTAAATACAACAATGTCCACAACATAACAATAATAAAATATCAACAACACAACAATAATAAAATATCCACAATAATAATAAAATATCGACAACAATAATAAAAATATCCACAACAATAATAAAAATGTCCACAACAATAATAATAATGACATGAAAATCATGAATCCTCGTCCTCGTGCTCATCTCCTCCCACTCCACCCGATGAAGGAACCTACAATATATATATAACAATAATAAGTTAAAATTAAATACTATTATAAGTAATAAATAATTTAAGTTAAAATTAAATACTATTATAAGCAATAAATTATTTAAATTTATAGATTTTTATTCACTCACTTTCGGTCAATATTTTGGTCACACTTAAGATGAATTTGAGCATCAAGCTCAAACCGGGAGTCCGAATTGAACTCCGTCAGTTTTCACAAGTCATAACCATCGTCCCGGCCGTGCTGGAACAAACCAGAGGCCAATCAGATTAGTATTTCTAATTTTGGACTCCCAAACCTATGTTTTTCATTTTTAAACTAAACTAACTTGCTTAATGTGAATTTGAGCATCGAGCTCAAATCGGGAGACAGAATTGAACTCAGTTAGTTTCCACAAGTCACACTCATCGCCCCAACCATGTTGGAACAAACCAGAGGCCAATCGGATGAATATTTCTAATTTTTGACCCCCAAACTTAGATAAGTTCTTCCTTTTTTAACAAAGCAAAACAAAACTAACTTCCTTAATGTGAATTTGAGCGTCGAACTCAAACCAAGAGTCGGAATTGAACTCCGTTACTTTCCACAAGTGACACTCATCGCCCTGGCCATGCTGAGATAAATTGGAGGCCGATCGAATGAGTATTTCGAATTTTGGACCCCCCAAACCTAGCTAAGTTATTCCTTTTTAAACTAAACTAACTTGTTTAAGATGAAATTGAGCATCGAGCACAAACTAGGAGTCCAAATTGAACTCCGTCAGTTTTCATAAGTCACAATCATTGCCCTGGCCGTGCTGGAAAAACTAGAGGCCAATCAGATGAGTATTTTTAATTTTGGACCCCTAAACCTAAGTTCTTTATTTCTAAATTACACTAACTTGCTTAAGATGAATTTGAGTGTCGAACTCAAACCGGGAGTCCGAATTGAATTCTGTCAGTTTCCACAAGTCACAACCATCATCCTGGCCGTGCTGAAAAAAACTGGAGGTCAATCGGATGAGTATTTTGAATTTTAGACCCCCAAACCTAAGTTCTTCATTTTTAAACTAAACTAACTTGCTTAAGATGAATTTGAGCGTCGAGCTCAAAGCGGGAGTCCGAATTGAGCTCCGTCAGTTTCAACAAGTTACAACCATCGCCCTGGCCATGCTGGAAAAAATTAGAGGCTAATTGGATTAGTATTTCTAATTTTGGACCCCTAATCCTAGCTAAATTCTTCCTTTTTAAAGAAAACAAAACTAAAATTGACTGTTAAAATAGAAAAGCTAAAATAAAATCAATTCACTCACATGAGGGGCCCGTGCTGATGTCCATGGTGCTGCCTGAGGAGGAATGATGACCTGGGAGCAGGCCTGGGATATAGCCTGGGAGAGGGCCTGGGAGAGCTGGGCCTGGACAGCGTCAGACACATGCGTCTGTATCGTGTGGACTAGACGAGACTCCATCTTCTGGGCCAGACGAGACTCCATCGTCTGGGCCAGACGAGACTCCAAACCAGAGATCTCATCTCGAATTAAGCCCCTCATCTCATTGGCAGAAGTACCTGGAGCACCAGCTGTGGTGAATGCTCTCGTCTGTGAGGCTGAACTTGAGGCCCCAGATAACACCCTCCTCGTGTCCATACTGTGCCCAAAACCATGCACATGGCCTTTCTTTGGGGCACCAGATGCCGCAACCCATACCTCTGGATCTAACTGCGGCTGCTCCTCCTCCCCGGCGTACTTCTCTGTCATTTGTTGGCTATATGACTCCTGCAAAAAATAAAATTAACAATGTAATATTAATCTGTAACGAGAAAAAGTAAATAGTGAATAGACTATAAATACTTACAGCAACCTCTCGGGCTCTATCTCTAATATACTGATCCGTCCCCTTTTTCTTTTGTGTCTTATCAAACACCTCCTGAAATGTCGGAGGCTGTTTTGGCTCCTTTTCCTATTTCACATAAAAACATGGCATAAATGAGTACCTATATGAATAAAATATATCACAAATGGACATATGACTTACCAATCTAGACTGATGGGTCACAAAGGAGAGGGACCCACTTGTATGCATGTTGGCCTCTGGATTGGCCGCCTGATTCACTTTCATTGTTGTGGAGGTTTGTTGCCATCTCTCTGCGGCCCATATGTTGCACAAACTTTCCCAGTAGTCTCTCCTCATCCATGTCAGTGCGCGCTCCCTCCAAAGAGTCGGGTCTACACTCTGAAAAACTTTCTCTGCATTTTTCCTCGCATTATACAACAAATGCTTATAATTTGATCGGGCGGTGGTCGTCCATACTAATCGAGACCGCGCCTCATCCGAACGACGCGTGAATCGATGATTGCTCTGTACAGATAAGAGTTGTTAGTTAACTGAATGTAGATAAGAAAACAAAGATATTATAATAAGAAATTACATACCATGAACATCTGATACAATGACTTCTGGACCTCCATCGGAAAATCATTGAATCTATGAATAGGCCCAGGAAAGTGCGCCTGAATTGTTTTTGTGATGAATTGTGACGCTTGGGCGAGCTCTATTTTATCACTGTAATTATGTAACTTCTTAGTATTCCTGCAAAAACCAGGAATATGAAAAACATACACAGCAACTGATCTTAATATCAATGATTGAAGCACAATTATTCCTACAAAAACCAGCAATATGAAAAACAGTTGTGTGGCAAGTTACAAAATCACAAGTAATTGTGCAAAAGTGCAAAATTTGCGCACGTATATAATGCTTCTGCCTACAAAGTGTGTGTGCCTACACACATACACACACACACACAGAGCTAAACATATACCTTGGGTGTTTGCACAAGCAACTCCAACAGTTAGGCTGAGGGATAGTTTAAATAGACCAAGGAAAAGAATATTCAAAGGATGTCTTTGTTGATAGTGATAAAGAGGCACAACACTGCAAAATGGAAATGGAGGTCAGCAAGTACAATCATAATGGGCCATAACACTGGCGAAGGAAACATGAATGACTAGGAAGGATGGAAAGTCCAGATTTTAGCATGCCATCAATATAGAAATGTTTCAGTTGCTATAGAACATAACCATCTTAAATTATTACAATATCAAAGTACTTACTAGAGACAATGTTATTTCTGAAACTCATAAGCTAGAGGTGAGAGCAGAAAACATAATTTTACAAAAGTGTATAAAAAGAGAAATTATGATGAAAACATGTGGTTGTCAATTTTTACATCAATGACCTCTTTAGCAATGGATTGTTAGAGCTGAATATCATAGAAACAGTAGATGGAATATGATACTTGCCGTAGAAGAAAGAGTCCTCGCACGTTGCTGGAAAAGAGTCTATTTTAGTAGCATAATATAGATGTGAAAAAATTCTACCCATTTTAAATCAATATCCATTTCCTCTTCAGATGATGACGATATATCTAATTCAGCCCCTTCTTCATCATCATCTTCACATTCATCACTGATATATTCCTCCTCCTCATCAGAACTTTCACTTTCAATATCTGTTCGCCTTCCACTACTCCATTTTATCTCACGTGGATCAACTTCTTCGACCTCATTTTCTTGAGACAAGGAAATTGGCGCTTCAGATTCGTCTTCTCCAATATGAGCTGTCAACTCTACATTTTCAACCAAGTCTTCTTGAAAGAATTCTGCGTTGACCTCTTTAGGTGTCTGATCAGTCATGTCTAATTCATAATCAGAGAATAGTCTTGACTTAACTCTACAAACCACCCACCAATCATTTCGTTCTTTGTTTGTAGATGATGGATAGCTTGTATAGTACACCTGCTGGGCTTGTGAGGCTAAAATGAATGGCTCATAAGTATTCAATTTCAACTTATGTTTAAGCTCGACAATCTCATGCGTTGTGTCATTTCGAATGGAATTCGGATCAAACCAATGACACTTGAACAAGAATATATGATTGTCTTGTCCTAGATATTGCAACTGTAAGATCTCCTCTACAATACCATAGTAATCATATTCACTTTCATTGTATGTACTTCCTTTAACACATATACCACTGTTCATGGTAGATTTACTCTGCTCATAGTCTTTTGTATGAAATCTATACCCATTCACAATAAATGTAGGATAGTTCTGTGCAATTTTCGATGGGCCATAGGCTATCTGACCAACTCTTTCATCAGTAATTAAACCTTGTTCAACCTGCCTATAGAGAAGACAAGTTAAAAAGTGAACATAACTTATCTTGAATACTCTTTGACCATGTACACTTACGCGTTTTCTTAGCCATAAGGCCAATGACTTCTCTCGTTCTTTTTCAACCTCATAATCAATGAGATATGGATTTCTTTGAATTATTTCTGAATCAAATTGTCTGCAATATGAATAGAAGACCACCTTCAATAGCTAGAATAAGGGCAAAGAAGTTACATACACAATAAATTGTGAATTTAGCACTTACTCAACATAACACTCTAGCTTAGCACAATTTAAAAGAATATATATCTCTACAGTGCATAACTCTCTGTCATCTAGCGTTTGAGTTGAAGAATGTCCGAAGGCACGTCCAATATGCATCTTTTTGTCTTTTGAAAGGGTGATCAGCTGCTGAAAACTGTCGATGGCAATCAAACCAGCAGGACTTCCCACCATGTTTAAGTAAAAATTATTTGGTATTATCCATACAATACGGACATGCTAGCCTCCCATGTGTGCTCCAACCAGATAGCATTTCGTATGCAGGAAAATCACTTATAGTCCACATCAATGCTGCCCTTATGGTGAAATTTTACTTTCTAGATGCATCATAAGTATTGACCCCCTCAGTCCATAATAATTTCAATTCATCAATCAAAGGTCTTAGATAGATGTCTATATTTTTTGTAGGACTTTTCGGACCAGGAATCAATAAGGACAGGAACAAATTCTCTCGCTTCATGCACATGCTCGGAGGAAGGTTGTATGGTGTCATGAACACTGGCAAGCTTGAGTAGGAAGCCACTGAACCTCCAAATGGATTGAATCCGTCAGTGCACAAACCAAGCCTCACATTACGCGACTCCCTTGAGAAGATAGGATAAACATGGTTGAAATGAGTCCAAGCTTCGCCATCTGCAAGATGAGTCATAATATCCCCGTCCCGACGTACTCTTTCTGCATGCCACCTCACATGTTGAGCTGTCTTTAAAGACATATACATCCGCTACAGTCTGGGTGTAAGGGGGAAATATCGCAATGACGCATAAGGTATATCCTTTCCCCTAGAATTGGCCCCTCTTTTAGGTTTAAACCTATCATGATGGCAAATTGAACATGATATCTTATATGCATCCTCTTTGTCGTACAACATATAATGATTAGAACATGCATCTATGTTCACATATCCAAGTCCTAAATCATTGACCATTTTCTTGGCATGATAAAAATTTGGAGGCAGCTTCTCATCTGGAGGTAACATGCTCTTGATGATCAGGAGGAGACGATCAAAGCAATTCTCACTTATATGAAATTTAGATTTCAAGTTCAGCAACTGTGACACCGCTGACAACCGAGTGTGTTTTTGACAACCATCCCACAATGGCTCATCAGCATCCTTAAGTAACTGATAGAATCTTTTGGCTCCCTTGTTCGGCACGTCTTCAGCGTATACAGGATCCTCATGTACATTGAATGTCCGACCAGCAGCATCTATAATCATATCCACGTACGTACTTGTGCCTTCCACATTACTAAGCTCATGCGACCAGAGCTCCTCACCATGACATGTCCAATTTATATAACCTTCAACAAACCCTTTTCTGTATAAATGGCGTTGAACCTCCCATGGTGAATTCCACTTCAAATTTTTACAAATCATACAAGGACATTGGATGCCACCTTCGCTGTCTACTGCTGCATTTGGATTCCCCAATGCAAACTGAATGAAATTCTCAACTCCGACCCTAAACTCCACGGACACCACATGATCAACTATTCTACGATACATCCATGAACGGTATGAAGTCATTTCTTTCCTGCGCCCAACCAATATTAACAGACAAATAAGTTTAAAATTCAAACTCACACATCCTTCGATGCAATCGAAATGAATAGGAATGATATATTATTTAGATTATCACTTTTTACCCATCTGTGAATATTTGATCGCACTCAGAAAACCATTTACTATGTGTTTGTATAATTTGCTGAATATTTCGGCAACATCCCCCCACACCTCTCCGATATATCAAAAATATTTATTGATTAAGATATTTTCTTAAACACTTACTAATAAGTGGTTAAGAAAATATTCTAAATCAATAAAGGTATATCAGAGAGGAGTGAGTAGATGCACCCGAAATTTTCAACAAATAATACAAACACATAGTAAATGATCACCTAACTGCGATCAAACATTCACAGACTGTCCAAAATAGGACAATTCAAGACTTTGAGTTAGATATACACGTTCTCATCATTGAAAATAAAACTCGTGCACATCAATCCCAAAGTCTTGAACGGGAAGGTTCGTTGACACAAGCTTATCACGCTCTCGTGAAGTGTGTGCAATGTTAAATTGTTATGCATGCATAGATCAAATTTAAAAAACCACATAAATATGAAAGAAAAATGAAAACAAAATCATACATGTGAACAAGTGGATAATAAACCAAATTCACAGATACATGTAAATGAATTGCATTAAAGAAAGAAGTGCAATACTAATCATTAAACTGAAAGTAAACAAAAATCCCATAAAACCCCTGTTAAACCCCCTGTTAAATCCTTTAACATCCCCATAAAAACCCCCCAAGGAGCTTGTCCGACCCCAATTCTCCTTGAACCCCCGTTCAAGCCCTTCAATACCCTAAGTCCTTTAAATCTGAAGTACCCAATGTGTGAGATAGTGAAAAAAAAAATCGGGATATATATCATGCAGCTAGCTCTAAATGTACTTAATCATGCCTTTCTGTGAAAAATAAAAAAGTAGAAGAAGAAGAAGATAGATTCTTGTCAATCATGTAAAAAAAAATTAGGATATCTTTTTCTGTAAAAAGTAGTAGAAGAAGAAGATAGAGAGTGCGTGAGACAGTGAAAAAAAAAATCGAGATAGTGAACAGAGTGTGTATGTTAATTCATAAAAGGCAATAACAAGTCTTTCTATAACAAACGAAGGGAAAAAAAAGGAGAACAAAGGATTGGGTTGATGGAGAGGTGGTAGAGCCAAGGAGAAGGCGCAGAGAAGGGGGTGGGGGTGGAATGGTTAGTTTGACTAATTCTAAAGCCTTCAGATTCCAAAGCATCACTCCAACATTCTATTTTACTATTTAAAAACCACATCAATTGAAGCAATGTATCCACAAATGGCAGACAATAGATACTGTCATGTATGTTTTTGTCATTCCATTAACAAATTTTAAAGAACAAAGATTTAATAGATATCTTTCTAGGACATGCCCTTTCATACTTATCCCAACTGGATCTATACATATTTTAGAGACTCTCTTATTCTTTAAACTCCACTCAATTAGCCTGCTTGATGCTTGACCATAAGCATTTTCAAAATCAGTGAAAATTATATCGAGATATTTCCTCATTTCTATTTTTTTTTCTTTTGGTATATATAAATTAAGGGAAAAAAATACCTCTTAAGGCAGTGAGATAATGGACAAAAGCTAAGTAGTAGGATCCTTTCCCTACACATATGGACAATGAAAGGCATGGTTAGAAAACAAATATTACGTATATTATATGAAATTAATTAAATATTAGCACATTATGCTAAATTCTATATATGCTTATAACTGCTTATGATATCCAAAAAAAAAAAAAAACAACTACAACACCTTTCATGCCATCCTCATCCATGTGCTTTCTTAAAGTAATAGCATGTTTTAAGTCAAGTTCTCAAACAGATATATATATATATATATATATATATGCCGCAACTGCTTAATTGGTAAGTATTACATATGTCTGTATCTATATCTATCTATGTTCATATATAGATATATATATATACTAGTTGGACACCCGTGCGATGTATGGCATTTGATTATAAAATATATTAATAAATATAAATTAATTTTTAAAAAATTATATAATTTTAATTATAAATTTGTTAATATGCAATGATCATTCTAAAAGTAGCTAAAAACCTGAAATCCAAAGAAGTTAGAGTTGAATTCTGTTTCACTGGAAAATCCACTCAAAATCAGACATAATTACATGCATTAAAATAGATTGGACCTAAAAATCTTTAATAACATTTGACGATCATTATGGACATGGCTATTCTTTGCTGTTGGTTTAGAATTGAGGGTGTCAGTTCCCCAACTCTTTTGAATTATTAAGATTGTTATTGTTCGATAAACATTCAAGAAAATAATTTAGTTTTTGTCATTGTATTCATTCATTCTGACATTTTTTGTTCAGTCTAGATGCACATTCAAATTCACCAAAAACATATAACATGTAACCTATAATCTCACCAAAGATGCACATTCAGGTTCACCAATTCTATATATGCACATTCATTTTAATCATTGCTAATTTTGTTTCAGCCATTGGGTTGTATTCTCTTCCAGGCTCCAGCATATCCTTAAAAAAAAAATTTGGCCCTGCAAACAGCCATAGTGCCACTGGCTCTTCTCAGTAACTTGAAACTCAATTGTTCTGTGTTAGATTTTGCCTGAATATCCCAAATTTACATGTCATAATTGATCAATGAACCTACACATTGACACAATCCTGAAAGTTCTCTTTGAGATGTAAGAACTCTATAATAGCCCACCTATAACTCTAGGACAAAGGTTTTTGATAAAAGATCATTAGAATCCATGCTTAAATAGAGGTGTGTGCATGAAAATTGGGTGGGAGAGAACAAATATCTCTAGGATTGTGCTTATATTAAAAACATTGAATTAAAAATTGAAAGAGAAAATTTAAATAATAGATTTAAATTATAGATACAAAATTGAAATTGTAAATAGTTATGCTACTATAAAACATAGTAAAAGAGATGCACCATAGAAAAGTATGTTCTTCCATGTTCCCTTGCTTTCTGAAATTCTTTTCTAATATGCTTTTACATCATTGCTCTGTCATTTTAAACAAACATGTATATTTTTTTCCAAACATGTATATTTTTCCTGATATCCAATATTAATGTTATGTTTGATTTGATTAAGGGTAGAGTCCTGATAATATTAATCTAAAATCTATCATAACTTCAAACATAGTTGTGATTTTTCATTATGAAAATAATTAAAACTTCTAATATAGTATTAATCTTTACTGGGATTATAATCAAACCTAGTGATCAAAATGGATATAATCTATCAACCTTTTTTTTAAATGGATTATGTATATAATCTTTCAACTTCTGAGAAACCATGCAAGTTGACTACCAAGCTAAAATGTGACATGGTTTTCTTTTTAACTCAATTTTTAAAACAGATCGTGGGTGAATCCTCTTTCACCAAAAAAATCTACCCAAGACCACACAAAATTCCATACATTAAAATAAATTGGATCCATGTCAAGATCTAGAAAAGACATTTTTATAGACCTGTTTAGCAGATAGAGTGGAATGGGCCAACTTTTCCTCTACCTACTCTAAAATTTGAAACTGAATAGATGCTGCCGTTCAGCCTCCTTTCCTTGCACATATGTACATGTATATGTATGTACAAAAACAAATTTTTGTAGGTGTATATATACATATGACCTTTCTAAGTTTATACATATGACCTTTCTAAGTAACCTGGATGTACTCTTGGTATTGTTTCAGAATCTAGCATTTAGTTTAGCCCCATAAAAACCCCCCAGGGAACCCCTGTTCAAGCCCTTCAATACCCTAAGTCCTTTAAATCTGAAGTACCCAAAATTTTCACATAAAGTAGATATCTTTTTTTAGTGTACAGAGAGTGTGTGAGATAGTGAAAAAAAAATCGGGATATATATCATCTAGCTAACTCTAAATGTACTTAATCATGCCTTTATGTGAAAAATAAAAAAGTAGAAGAAGAAGAAGATAGATTCTTGTCAATCATGTAAAAAAAAAATCAGGATATCTTTTTCTGTAAAAAGTAGTAGAAGAAGAAGATAGAGAGTGTGTGAGATAGTGAAAAAAAATCGGGATAGTGAACAGTGTGTGTATGTTAATTCATAAAAGGCAATAACAAGTCTTTCTATAACAAACGAAGGGAAAAAAAGGAGAACAAAGGATTGGGTTGATGGAGGGGTGGTAGAGCCAAGGAGAAGGCGCAGAGAAGGGGGTGGGGGTGGAATGGTTAGTTTGACTAATTCTAAAGCCTTCAGATTCCAAAGCATCACTCCACCATTCTATTTTACTATTTAAAAACCACATCAATTGAAGCAATGTATCCACAAATGGCAGACAATAGATACTGTCATGTATGTTTTTGTCATTCCATTAACAAATTTTAAAGAACAAAGATTTAATAGATATCTTTCTAGGACATTCCCTTTCATATTTATCCCAACCGGATCTATACATATTTTAGAGACTCTCTTATTCTTTAAACTCCACTCAATTAGCCTGCTTGATGCTTGACCATAAGAATTTTCAAAATCAGTGAAAATCATATCGAGATATTTCCTCATTTCTAAATTTTTTTTCTTTTGGTATATATAAATTAAGGGGAAAAAATACCTCTTAAGGCAGTGAGATAATGGACAAAAGCTGAGTAGTAGGATCCTTTCCCTGCACATATGGACAATGAAAGGCATGGTTAGAAAACAAATATTATGTATATTATATGAAATAATTAAATGTTAGCACATTATGCTAAATTCTATATATGCTTATAACTGCTTATGATATCTCAAAAAAAAAAACAACTGCAACACCTTTCATGCCATCCTCATCCATGTGCTTTCTTAAAGTAATAGCATGTTTTAAGTCATGTTCTAAAACAGCCATATATATATATATATATATATATATATATATATATGCCGCTGCTGTTAATTGGTAAGTATTACATATGTCTGTATCTATATCTATCTATGTTCATATATATATACTAGTTGGATACTCGTGCGATGCACAACATTTGATTATAAAATATATTAATAAATATAAATTAATTTTTAAAAAATTATATAATTTTAATTATAAATTTGTTAATATGCAATGATCATTCTAAAAGTAGCTAAAAACCTGAAATCCAAAGAAGTTAGAGTTGAATTTTGTTTCACTGGAAAATCCACTCAAAATCAGACATAATTACATGCATTAAAACAGATTGGACCTAAAAATCTTTAATAACATTTGACGATCATTATGGACATGGCTATTCTTTGCTGTTGGTTTAGAATTGAGGGTGTCAGTTCCCCAACTCTTTTGAATTATTAAGATTGTTATTGTTCGATAAACATTCAAGAAAATAATTTAGTTTTTGTCATTGTATTCATTCATTCTGACATTTTTTGTTCAGCCTAGATGCACATTCAAATTCACCAAAAACATATAACATGTAACCTATAATCTCACCAAAGATGCACATTCAGGTTCACCAATTCTATATATGCACATTCATTTTAATCATTGCTAATTTTGTTTCAGCCATTGGGTTGTATTCTCTTCCAGGCTCCAGCATATCCTTAAAAAAAATTTCTGGCCCTGCAAACAGCCATAGTCCCACTGGCTCTTCTCAGTAACTTGAAACTCAATTGTTTTGTGTTAGATTTTGCCTGAATATCCCAAATTTACATGCCATAATTGATCAATGAACCTACACCTTGACACAATCCTGAAAGTTCTCTTTGAGACGTAAGAACTCTATAATAGCCCACCTATAACTCTAGGACAAAGGTTTTTGATAAAAGATCATTAGAATCCATGCTTAAGTAGAGGTGTGTGCATGAAAATTGGGTGGGAGAGAACAAATATCTCTAGGATTGTGCTTATATTAAAAACTTTGAATTAAAAATTGAAAGAGAAAATTTAAATAATAGATTTAAATAATAGATACAAAATTGGAATTGTAAATAGTTATGCTACTATAAAACATAGTGAAAGAGATGCACCATAGAAAAGCCTGATCTTCCATGTTCCATGTTCCCTTGCTTTCTGAAATTCTTTTCTAATATGCTTTTACATCATTGCTCTGTCATTTTAAACAAACATGTATATTTTTCCTGATATCCAATATTAATGTTCTGTTTGATTTGATTAAGGGTAGAGTCCTGATAATATTAATCTAAAATCTATCATAACTTCAAACATAATTGTGATTTTTCATTATGAAAATAATTAAAATTTCTAATATAGTATTAATCTTTATTGGGATTTTATAATCAAACCCTTAGTGATCAAAATGGATATAATCTATCAACCTTTTTTTAAAATGGATTATGTATATAATCTTTCAACTTCTAAGAAACCATGCAAGGTGACTACCAAGCTAAAATGTGACGGTGTTTTCTTTTTAACTCAATTTTTAAAATAGATCGTGGGTGAATCCTCTTTAACCAAAAAAATCTACCCAAGACCACACAAAATTCCATACATCAAAACAGATTGGATCCATGTCAAGATCTAGAAAACATATTTTTATAGACCTGTTTAGCAGATAGAGTGGAATGGGCCAACTTTTCCTCTACCTACTCTAAAATTTGAAACTGAATAGATGTTGCCGTGCAGCCTCCTTTCCCTGCACATATGTATATGTATATGTATGTACAAAAACAAATTTCTGTAGGTGTATATATACATATGACCTTTCTAAGTAACCAGGATGTACTCTTGGTATTGTTTCAGAATCTAGCATTTAGTTTAACCCAATTTATTTGCTTGGTTCTTGATCATCTTTATAGCTTCCTAAAAATGCTTATGATTTTCAATAGATAAAAACCATAACATCTAGTTCTAATGCATCTCAGTTTTTAAAACAAAAATCATAACATCTCATATTGTAAAACCAAAATATTGAAACACTAAGGCGTAACATTTCGGAAACATAAGCATAAAAGAAATTAACATGCACATTAAAACCCAAGTAAGTGAACAAATCTTAAAATATGAAGGCAGCTCATTAACATGCACGTTACAGTATGAAACCCAGATCATAAGATATAAAACCATTAAATGCTCATGAATAGGAAACTACTCACAGGAGAAGGGCACTAAAAGCTATAATGCAGAAATAGAAGAGGTTGAATCTGAATAAATGTGAAAAATACCTTTCACTTTTTGTTCATAACTCGGGGCGATCACGCATCATCAATGCAGCAGCTTCTCCATTCAAAGGATCCGAAGGGTTAGTGTAACGTTCCGACCGTTCGGATCATCTTTGTGTGGTTGTGGAGGCCAGTGTGTGGCCGATGGCATGTGTGTGATAGGTGGTTTCTGCAGATTATGAGATTTTGCTTAAAGGGTTCACTGTTTCTTTGTTCTTAACGCGACAGTGAGGGGCGCCGCATTTTGATCGCGACAGCCCATGGCGTCGTGTTCATGGAACTACTAGCTTAAGTGAACGTTTGCATGTCTGTCGCGTGTCGCTTGCTGGGTGAAAGGACTGACGTCAGCAGGCTTAAGGCGACAGTCTACAACATCGCGTTCAAGTCGCGACCGGGTAGAGCATCGTGTTCTTAACTGTATTGCGTTTTTAAGTAACCCTGGCTGAACAGAGCTGGTGAAAGCTCTGCTCAGCTAGGGGATGTTTGCTGTGGGATTTTCGGACGATTTGGATTGCTAGTGGCCGGCTTGACGAGTTTCCACCGCGAGGACGCTGCATGGAGCGGAGGAAACGTTGTACGAGCTTCGTTCTTCGCGTTCTTCGCGAAGGTAGGGAGATTTCCTGCATTTTGTTTTGATCCATGGATTGCCCGTAGGATGTGGATAATGTGTTTCCTGCTTTCTAAACCCTAGATAGCATGTGTAGGAACACATTAAAGCATGAAAATGGAATGAGAACCATAGGTTTTAAAGAGTTTGAGGTGATCTGAATGAAGGATTCTGGGTTAGGGTTCGTACCTGTTAAGGCGACGACCTTAGGTGTCGCAAACAGGTCGCGACACCACGATATGTCACGTTCAGAAGGTGACCTATCGTGCCGTCGCGTTCTGTAGGCGACGTTTCACCCTGTCACGACAACAACCGAATGTTGTTATCCGGGAATAAATGTAAGTGTTTAATTATCCGTTTAGCGTAGTTTGTGATATGTGATGATAGTAGGAAGTGCATTGGCAGTCTCTCTACGCTCGGGGAGCGTGTGGTGTGTAGTTTACCTGGTGTTCACGTGGTTTATGTGGAGGTTTCTCGTGGCTCATGCGTTATGCACGTGGTTTCTGTGTACGTGGTGTGTAGTTTGACGCCTTCCGTGGATACCTCTTCAGTTGGGAGCCCCAGGTTTTGTGTGAGCCAGGCACATGAGTGTTCGTGGCTTGTCCCGGTACTGAGTACCGATGAGGTCTTGTCGTCTTCCTAGACACCCTCACTCATGTGCTGAGTACTATGTCCGGCTGAGGGAAAGACGACAGTGGGACAACGACTAGAGAGAGTTTGTTGTGTTGTCACTTGTAGCGCGCTCGTAGTTGGGGGAGACGGACACCAGTAGACGTACTGGGCCCCAGGTAGTCCTATTTTTCAGTGCCTCACTTTAGGGAACTCGGGCCAGAGTTCCTAGAGGTGCCAGGCATGAGCCTACGTGGTGTGTGACCTGTAGGTTGTGGTGGTTTAGTTGGACTCCACAGTTCTTTGTATTGGTTTAGTGGAGCGGCAGCTGGAGCTTTTGTCCATGGCTGCGAGACTGAGAGGTGGTCCTGTGTGGTTTGTCCGGGTCAGTAACTGGTGTCGCGAACCAATTGACGTGGCTCGAGTGTGGTGTTTCTCTACAGTAGCTCGTACACTTGTTTGGCTTTGCCGTTTGTTTGTTTATTTATTTATTTACGTTGATCCCTGTTAAGCGGCAAATGATAAGTGGTACTCATAGTTTTATATTCTATTAGATAGTATTATAAATTATTAGCGTAGCATTTCCTGCTTTGCTACTTGTGTTTGTTTGCTCGGTTTTTAGGGAGTTTCCCTACTGAGCCAGTGACACATGAGGCTTACCCCTACCTCCTACCAGGTGAGGGAGATTATGAGATTTCGCGTCTGTCATCCAGTGGAGGGTCAGCACCACTAGCAGTGTAATTTTACTTTTCTGTTGTACACCTCGGGGTATGCCCTAGGTTCTGTTATAGTTTGGTTATAGTTGTGCTATGGTTATGTATATTTCATGTAAATATTTGTGAGTTTGTCAGTTCTTATGAATGTTTGAGTTGGTTCCTTTATATTTCTACGGACTCATGGTTTGATATCCCTTGCGAGGCTCCGGCCCGTTCGCAGGAGGCGGACTCGAGTCAGGCTTTCTATTAGGTTAGCGGGTCTGAACGGCGAGATCCGTCACAGTTAGGATACAAAAGAAGCTGTGGAAGGAAAACTTCAAAGACATTTAAAAGATCTGCAAAATACACACAGGCAGATAAAGATGTCTGTCAGAACCAGTGAGAGGGCAATTTGTTTGGCAGCCCAAAAATCTAAAATATTATGCCTTTTATAGACTCATAACATTTGATTTTTAAATGTGAATACAAAGAAATAGGGCAATTACCAAACATAGGACTCCATGTCTAATTGATGACATCCAAACAAACTGAAGCACACCTAGAAGTGATAAACCCATAAAAAACTTTCAGATAGCTGCACAAGCAATCTCCACCGAATGCAGAGAATGCATCCAAATCTTTGAAGCACTTTCCATGTAATATGCAAGCAGCAATTGAAACAACTGACAACAACAATTAGAAACTCACATCTCATCAACATTTGGGTGGAAGATCTTGTTACGAAGCCAATTGATGGAGACTTGTAAGGATAAGCATCCGGAAGCTCCACCCTTATCCTCCACACACCCCCTTTGATACAGACCTACCACACAGGCATAACAGGAAGATTAAAGGAGAGAAACCGCACCAAACAGCGAGAGATGATGAACTCATGGGCAGCCGCCGATGAGCAACTAAAAAGCTAGCAACATCACCGACACAACCATCAGCACACATTAGTGAAATCATTTGCACCCATTATTTGATAAAAAAGATAAATCCTGATGGTCAAAGAACCAAGATTCTAAAGACAGAGACAACACAGAGGAATCGAGGGGGGCACATTAGTCTCATCTATTCTTGTCCAGCCATCGACACGATGCAGTTAACTGACAGGCGCCTAAAAGCTGCAATGTTTTATGCCTTGGCAAGCATACCCATCCCGCCACCGCCAACCCAGTTCATCGCAAACAATAGCAACCAAGCAGCAGCAGAAAGAGGAAGGGCAGCACCCTGGAGCCATCCCCCGCCACCACCATGCCGCCGTCCCGTCGTATCTACCTCCCGTGCACGATTGGCAGTGTTGCCGCTGCGGCCCCGCTGCTGCTGCTGCTGCTGGCCGACGGGGAGGGGCTCCTAATTCTACCGTTTCTTCCGTCGCCGCCCCTTGCCATTGGATAGGCTGCCTTAGATCTCCTCGGGAAGAGGTATCGGAGGCCGACGCCTTCTGGTGCCTCACACTGCACCAAATCCTCCTTCCCGTTCAGAAGAGCACCGCAACCCGACGTCCCTTCCAAAATCTTACGTTGTGAGGGCGAGGGGGACGCTGTGAGGAAGAGGGCGACGGTGTGAGGGCGTGGGCGAGGGCAAGGTTGCTAGGGATAGGGGGACGGTGCGAGGGCGAGGGTGAGGGCGACGCTGCGAGGGTGAGGGCGAGGGGGAAGGAGGCCACACCATTTCACCGGGAAATGGCTGCCAGACATTGGAAGACGAATCGGCTTTCATTAGGAAGCATCGCAGAAAGGAAGTAAGGGAAGGAGAATTTTTTTTTGAATGGGTAGATTCTACTGCTGCCACATATTTTGGGGTTAGTTTAGGTGAGAAAGAGGAATTTCTGTTTTAGTATTATAGTATAGATATGTATATATATATATATGAACATACTGATATGTATGTGTCCAATTGCTGATGTGGGTTCCTCGATCCTATGCTAATTTTTCTTGGTGTTGGAATTGATGTAGGTGGTGGCTGGTCACATGGCACCTGGGACTCTTCCTCTGTCTGAACTTCAGGTAGATTGGCTTCAAGGGGAGGCAGGAGGAGTACTTCTGAAGCATATCTGGGTGTTGGGGGTCCCTCTTATTTCACACAGATA
>JACBKR010000105.1:0-65728 GCA_014218235.1 Colocasia esculenta | reverse complement strand
ACCTGATCTTTTCCTTCTCTGCAATCTAACATTGCACCATACATTTCCAGCCATCCATACCCAAAATAATATCATAATTCTGACAACTGCAGGGCATACAACCGACCCGGCATCTGGTTTCCCTCATCATAACAGAGCTTCATCTATATAACTTGAAGTGAGTAGGAACCACACCCGAAGGAACCTCCACTACTAACTCACAGGACTTCTCCTCTAAGGATGACTATACAATCCAAAATTCTTCGGAAATGAAAGAATGAGAGGCACCCGAATCAAATAAGACTCTTGCTGAATTATAAAGAGGTAAAGTACCTTCTATTCATATTCGATGCCTCCTCCTAGGCTCGGTGATAGCCATAACCCAGCCTCTTCCTCACTGCTGCGGTGCTCCTCTGCCACGACCTGCCTGTGCTGCTGAAACTACTGAGGCTGTTGCTGCTGCACACCTCTTCCATACCCATATTCTCTTGGATAGGGGCAATGCGAATCAAATGCCCCGGCTGATTACAATTATAACATCTATATCCTGGTGGAGTAATGGCTGCCTGGCAGTGCTCTGCTGCGACTCCTTGACCTCAGGCCTACCTCGCCTTTCTGAACTTGCTGACGACCTCCCATCCTCTTCCTTTACCTTTGAATGCTTGCTTCAATTTCTGACCCCATTTACCAAAGCCTGATGAAGAAGGTCCTGCTTGTGCTTACCCTTGCTTGCACCTACTGACTGCTGCGGTAGCCGGAAACTACCTAAGCCTGACTCGCCCACCTGACGAGTCTGAATAGACCTCTCCAAAGTAGCTGCTCTCTGGGCTGCTTCTTCCACTGTCTTGCACATGAGAGGTACTATCGCATCCTGCAATTCCACTCTCAATCCTCTAATGAAGTACTCAACCATCATATTTATTATCTGAACTACATAAGGCGCATAACGGCTAAGTGCCATAAACCTCATCTGGTACTCTAAAATCGAAGAGTTACCTTGCTGAGCATCCGAACTACTCTCTTTTCACTTGCTGTACTTGAATCGAAGAATGTATCGTTAAATACATCGAGAAATCCGACCAAGTGATAGCCTCTTCTGTCCTGCCTGCAAGGTGGTCTGCATCTTCAGTCGCCACCATTCCAATGCAAAACCTCTCAACTGATAAGCAGCTACCAACTCTATCTGCTACCGGACATCTCATAGTTGCAAAAACTCTTTCACTCATGACCCAGTGCTCTGCTGTATCTGGATTCGGCCCTCCTGAATAAGTAGGGTGGCTGCAATCTCAGAAACTTTTCCACCTGCATCACTGGTTCTTCTGTTATCAGCACTGGTGGTGGTGGTGGCACAGGTGCTGCAAAAGGCACCTCTACCCTTGGCGGGACTGGAGCAATAGGTACAGCCTCTCCATCCCAGGTGGCACTGCAACCGGTGGTACCGGCATCTGCTGATCCATTCTCGCCCGAATATCCGTGAGGCCCTCCCAATTCTTTCTATCATACGCTGGTACTTTCCTCCGGATCATCTCCTCCACCACCCCAATCTCTTCTATCAGCCATCCAGAAATTTCTACATAAGCAAACACCAAACAAAATCAAACACAAATTATCAAAACCAGGGTCCCTACCAGCAGTGTACAAAGACCGAAATAAGGCTATGTATCTTACTAATTTCCTTATTACAATGGACCTTGCTCTGATACCACTGTGACGGAACCCTTGGCCAAGTCCGCTAAACCAATACATACTTGATCCGAGTCCGCCTCCCACGAACGGCCGAAGCCTCACAGGGATACCAAACCACAGTCCGTGTAAACATAAAGGAACACTCACACTTTATATATATATATTTCACAGTTACATAGCCATATTTCTACAAACTGAAAAGAAGTACAAAGCCTGGGGCATACCCCGAGGTACAACTGAAGAAAATAAACAAACTAGCTACACTACACTACTGGAGCTGTTACTACACAGCTGGAGGTACTGACCCTGCACCGCTACGGCGCGGCTCTGAACTGAACGACGGTCGTGAAACGTCCTCCTCGCTCTCACCTGTGGGGGTAGGGGTGAGCCTCGCTAGTCACTGGCTCAGTAGGGACTCCCCCAAAACTGAGCAAACCAAAACCCAGGTACAAAAAGTAAATAGTACCAACAATTTATAGAACAGCTAAGCAGGATAGAAAAGCTGTAAAAGTACTCACCGTCTGCCGACTACGAGAAACAACTTTAATATTAACGAAAAACCATACAGGTGTACAAGCTAAAGTAGAGAGAGCCAAACACGAGCCACGTGAACTGGTTCGCGACACCAGAAACTGACTCAGACAAGCTAACACAGGTCTACCTCTCAGTCTCATAGCCGCGGACGAAGGTCCAGCTGCTGCTCCACGTGAAAAGTTCAAGCAACTGTGGAGACCAACAACACCACCACCTGCGGACCACACGGTCACAGGCCCATGCCTGACACCTCTGGAGACCCTGGCCTGGCCCCTCTAGAGTGAGGCACTAGAAAAGACTAGCTGGGGACCAGTGTCGACTACTGTGTCCGTACCCCCAACTACGAGTGCGCTACAAGTGACTAAAGATAAACACAAGTGTCACTGTCCCACTGTCATCTTTCCCTCAGCCGGACGTACAACTCAAGCAAAGAGTGAGGGTGTCCAGGTCAGAAGACACAGACCTCGACGGTACAACACAAGTACCGGCACAAACCCCAAGCTAACAGCCTGGCTCACAAAGAACCTGGGGCACCCAACTGGAGAGGTAACCACGGTAGGCGTCGTACTACTGCCACGTACACAAAACCACGTGCACGTCACACACAAACCACATGAAACCTCACGTAAACCACAAGTAACAACGGTCCACCACACGTGAACCCAACTAGACTCGCGTGAACAACACGCAGCCATGAAAGTAAATATCTAACTGCATACCTTGTATGCTAAACACAGAAACTATGTGCACTCAGTGCACCATAGGTGCCAACGCACCATTCATTATCGATAAATACCTCAAATAGGCTTTTCTGCTTATATACAAGTAGGCGCCACATCGACTGCCGCTTACAGGACGTAGACGGCAAGGTATCTGGCCGTCTATATCCTGGCTGATGAACCTGGCGTCAATCGATCTTGACGCCAAGATCTTCAGCCTCTAACCCTGCAGAAACCCTAACCGATCTCAGGTTTTTACAACCGTTAAAACAACATTAAAACAACAGAACCGTTCCTCTAGCTGCATGAACCCTAACCACCCAATACAACATGCTTTACTAATTAAATCATCAAACCACCCAATAACCCCGCATGGTGCCACTTAATCCAAATCATTAAACATGCCGATTCAGGTGATTAAGTCGTGTTTTAATGTTTCCACTGAGCTAACAGGTTCGTCCCCTACCTCAGAACACTCTTAATCCTTCTGAATTCTCCGGTTCACATCGAACCCTCCACGAGCTCCCACGGGAATTGCACCACGCCACGCGTTTCCTCGCGCGTTCGGAACGCCACACGTCCCACGATCCTCCAACCAGTCTCCTGTACCCTGTTGGAAGCTTTAGGGACACGGGGGCGTGAAGAGGGGGCAAAGGGGAAGAGAGAAACAGTGGGAAAACTGCTCTCGGGTGACCCTTAACCTGCAGAATTCTCATTTGGCGCACCCCCTGCCGCCAAGACAACCGCCACAACAGACGTCCACATCTTATGCCGTTAAGTTCATATCTTAACGTCACTTTACATGGACATTAAGTCCTAAACGTCCACATCTTGCGTCAACCTGCAACCAACAGCAGCCAATGTTGTGCTGTTTTAGGTTGCAAACCTGCACACTGCACAAACCTGCACCATACACCAGATCCACCACACATCCAACACAACAACACTGGCCTCACATTGGCCGCCACAACCACAACACCACGATCCAAAAAGAATCTGAAAAGCACTGACGTTACAGTACCGTTCAGCTGCCGATTACTCTTGGACCATTGTCCTCATGGAATCATGTTCAATTTAATTATTTCTCCTATCATTATCACATGACATTACACATGCTTACTATTGAAACTCTCATTGGACATTATTTATGACTGTGGGTATCTACATTTAAAATTTACATGAGATGGCTGACAGGGCACGCGGTGTCCAAGGGCTCCAGTCTAGCCCCAATGACGGCGAGTCATAAATATACTGTTAACCATGGGTATAATGATTACTGGCGTTGCACATCTGCGCTGGGAGTACTTTCTTGCTTGTTGAATGTTTAGATACATAACCACATACACGTGACCTGTGTCATTCTTGGTGGATCTTTCCTTGGTGTACATTAGTGTCTACGTGCCTAATTAGTATTACTTGATCGTGCTTGTGCAATCTTGCTTGCGTGATATGGCCATCCTGCATTTATTGCAACTAGTGATATCTTGCGTTCTTGTAAACTATTGACATCAGTGAAATCTTGCGTGCTTGTACAAAGTGATCTATTGCTAGTTCTCTCTTGTTATTCTTCCAGATCTTATTCTATCATGATCACTCTATCTAGCTTGTTTCATGCATCATGTTTTAAAACTGTTTTATTCGTACATGCATATCATGACATTCATCGTGCTTACCTAGCTCTGCAAAGATTACAGATTATCTGAAAGAGTTTCAGCATTGTTTTGGAGAATATAAGAGATTGACAGAAGCGACACTTCGGACGTCGCGTTTCCTCACAGCACCACAGAAATGCATGAAAGGATGAGGAGGGCACTGTGTACTAACCTAATCGCGACTTACTCCTCATCGCTACTTTGATCATGACTCTTTGAGTTTCCGTCTCACACAGAGCAGCAGAACTCAAAAACTCAAGAAAGTGAATGAAAAAGAAAAACTAAAAGACACCACACACATAAACGAAGGAAAGGCAGGGAAGACAGAACAAGCGTGATGGGCACTAGATGTCCCACCGTGATTGCCAAAAGGTGTAATCACGGATTGTGCTCCCCTTTGGAAAGAATGTGGAAAGGAAAAGTATACGGACCGTGATCGCACCAAGTAGTTGCCAGGATGGGTGCGTATGAAGGACGGATGACTACGTTGGAAAGGAAAGGAAGAGAGAAAGTGTACCTGCTAACGCGACAAGATGATTGTTGCTACCTTGTACCTGAACGCGACGGATGAACGGCCGCCTTCCCGTCGTGACAGCCTTGTGTCGCTTTCTTCTTCATGATGGAGATTGAAGGTTCTGATCTTCCTGCTCCTTAGCCAGCCGAGGGGCAAGAGCCTCATGCTTCCTTGTCTTCAGGTACCTGCCAAGATCATGCAAACAGAGAAAAAAACCATTAGAAATTCGTACATGTAGTATCTATTCAAAAGAAAAACAAGTAAACATGCACTATCATGAAAAGAACTCACTGGGGGGGTTTTTAACCCCTTGGGTGATTAAAGAAGGTGTGAGGTGTGTGTTCTAATGCAAATCTACGAAAAGAAAGGACCTATGCAGCATGAAAGAAGAGAAAACGTAAGAGAAGGGGAGAAGAGAAAGTGCAAGCCGGGGAAAAATGCCCTGGGGGGCAGTTCTTGGTCGTCTGGAGAGGGAGCTCTCTCTCCGGAGTTCGAGCTCTCTTGCAGGGAGAAGCAGACGCCGGCCTTGGTCAAAAGGATGGAGTATCAAGAGACTTATAGGTGATATTCCTGGAAGGGCTGTGAGAGGAATAACGGGCAAGAGTCTGGGTTTGGGTATGTATGGTCTGCATGGGCAATTGGAACTCAGAAAGGAGGCTTAAGGAAGGTCTCCACGAGTTTTGGTAGGATTTGGACGTTATTTGGTCCGACAAAAGAGGGAATATCCATGTATGGCATGTGTCCAAGTCATGCTCGGAAGGATCCCTGCATGGGATCCGTAAGCGACGGCCATCTGGTCGCTATCAGGGTGGCGACGCCTCGATACGTCGCCTTCCTTAGAAGGAAGGGACCTTAAGTCATTTTTGGCGATTTTTCAGGGAATATAAGAGGCCAATTTAGGAACGCGACGTATCGAGGGGTCGCCTTTAGTAAAATGACAGGGAGGCTGTCACCTTCAGGAATTTTTAGTATGCGGCCATGCAATGTGTCCCGATCCCCAGGTGCGCCATCGAAATGACGTACGGTTCGAACCCGGACTCTTGACTCAGAGATCTACAAGATGATGATGAAGAGGATTGACTTTGACTAGGAAGACCCCACCAGGGCGATGAACTGATGAAAAGGATGTCATGATCGGAGAAAGCCAGCTTGATGATGATGAGCCAACGTGGGGCACCGATGATATGACAAGGAATTTGCTCGACTTATGGTCAGAATGGGTGTCTACACCGTCCTGGGAGAACCTCACCCAAACGCACCCCAATCGAATGGCACACTTCGAACCACAGGGGAAACATAGCGGTGGCCCAAAACAAACACAGAGCACTCCTGGGAGAACCCACCAGAAGCGACAGAGGGCGAATCTGGTAAGAACCTTCACCAAATGCACAACCCAACGATACGAACCATCAGAAAGAACACTGCAGTGAGCAAAATTGTAGGGCAATGCAAAACCGGTCCTGGGAGAACCTCCACCAGAACCACCAAGGAACCGCTCTGAGAAAACCCTCCAGAACGCACCAACCAAACCACCACACACCTCAGACCTGAGGTAGCACGGCAACCAAAATGAGCGTGAAACAGTCCTGAGAGAAACACTCACCAGGACAACAACCATTGTTCTGGAAACCTCCACCAGACCCAGGGCACCAAGCGATGCACCTTAGCCTCGAGGGCGCGCAACAGCAACCAGAAACGAGCACAACATATTCTAGGGAACCTCACTCCCGCCTCACCAACGAGAAGAACTCCGGGAGCCCTCACCGAGCTCACAACCAGTCAGCCCAGGCTGACAACGACCACAAACAAGTGTCGCAGATCTCACTAGCGGCGCAACACGGCCACACAAAGCACTACTTAGCTCGGCGTCCCGAGCACAGCGCACAACGGCGCACAGGCACACGAGGCCAAAACGCAACATGACAACACACACACCCCACAACAAAGGGTAGCCACAAGGAAGACTCCTTCCAAATGTGCCACGGGCAACAACCCAGCACCGTAAGGCCACACACACGCAGCTCTCTTAGCCTTCGCGACGCACACACGCTCAAATGCACCGAAGACGACCAGAGCACCACACCTGGACTGGCTCGCAAGCGTCCTCCACACAAGGAAGACCACTTCCAGCGAGTCCAGCGCCAACCCGCGCCGCTACGGCACAAACACAGTCGCCACGCACGCGGCACAGCAACACTGCAACCTGCAACATGCGCACGAATCTGCAGGGAAGCCGCACACCTGCAAAACATTGAAAGCATAAGCCTACACTAGTCGACGGTGTCAGCACGCGCACTAGTACCTTCCTTGGGGACAGCTATAGTTATTAACTCCCTTACAAATCTCAGTACCCCCTCGCTCTGATACCACTGTAACACCCGACTCCCGGACCCTCGCCTGGGGTCCCGAGGGTCGCCCACCACCCACGGATCCGAAGATCCGGAAGGGTTAGAAGAAATAGTCTAGTGAGATATGTTGAATTTAAATAACTATAACATATGTACAATATACAAAGGTCTGTACAACACGTGTCCCAAGCAAAAGCACAGGTACAAGAAAAAGGTGCAGTCCTTATGGGCATACCCCGAGGACTTGCAAAGCACAACTCTCAGCTCTCACGTGCTAACAACACACGGCGCCACAGCCGCCTCCGCGCAACCCGTCCGACACCGGCTCCTGCGACGACGACCCCTAGCTGAAGGAAGTAGGCGGGGGGTGAGCCTCGCGAACAAGGCCCAGTATGGTTACCAGTCCCTCACCGGCCAGAGCGTAGGAACTCCGAAATAAAAAACTACCCTAGAAAGTTGTAAAGCGAGGAACACCTACAGCGGTACTACTAAGCACGGAAGAGAACAGTACAACGCCATGACCACCAACCAAGGTCGTGGCACACACACGACTCCTGCAAAAACAACGGGTCAGGCACAAGCGAAGTATCGCTCAGCACACCTGCCAAGACCACGGAACAACCAAGTGAGAACGACATCTTACCGCAAGCCGGCCACCAGACCTCTACAAGTTCGAGGGCCTACAAGCAGAACCACCCCAACCCCGACACATCGCCAGGTCGGGAACCCACACACCCGGTGCCATCACGGGCTTGCACCAAGAATGGGACCACGGAACCGAGGGAACACCAAAGCGGGAACCACCAGAAGCACGGGTCCCACTAGGCCAGACAACACGCCCACGGAGCTAGCCACGGCCAGGCTACAACCACCGTGCAGCTAGGGCAACGGAGAACACTTAGAAACGTCGTGACGGAACACCGTCACAACCACACACCAAGCCACTGCCGCTAGCAGCCAAGAGGGGGGCCTATAGTCCACGCACTCTACTCGCTAGCCTAGCTCCTGCCTCCACCCCTGCGCAAGGCGAGACAGAGCCGCCACAGAACACGCAACACTGCACCTGGCCAAGCTGCGGCCTCACGCCTGACCCACTACGTGGCTCCGGAACCAACGCAGAGAGAGGCAGTAAGACAAAGGACTGTCTGGTCTGTGCCAGGAAAGCACTCCGAACCCCCTCGGCGTCCCAACCTAGACAAGAGAGCTCTACAAACGACTCAACACCGTTGTCCAAACCTCGTTTTCCCCTCAGCTCCAGAGTCTGCTCACGGGGGCTCCAACTTGAGCACACTCGTAGCCAGATCACCTCCCTCAACTGGCTCCCGAGGATGGGGTCCCAGGAAACGGAAACAACCTCTGAACGGGACAAGCCCTTATGCCAAGCACCGAGAGAACAGGCGGGGCAGCACACAAAACCACGCCGAACTGCTGGCTTGTAACACACGACAAGCCAGCGAGCAAGAGGCACGCACAGACCCTCAAAAGGGTCGTCGGCCAAGCAAACATGCACGAGCGAGCCAAAACCTCGGAGCACTACCAGAAGTACAGAAAGCCCGTCGCTCTGCTAACAATCGATTGACCGGCGACCCTCCTGGCACCATTGCCAGGACATCCCGAAGGTGTCACCTTCGGTCACTGAACGCAAGGAGGCAACCAGCCGCATTCCCTACCAGAAGGTCCTAAGGGCAAGCCTGCCTGGGCACATGCCGACACACACCGGGCCACAGAAACACCCGAGCCCCCACAGCACTGTTGCGCCCCCACAGGCCGTCGCAATACTATCGTGTCGGGGAAGGCACCGCGACACGAACTCTGATGCGACGGGCAAGTGCGTCGCGATAGCCACCCTGTCGCGACGGAAACTAGGTCACGATAGCGACTCTTATTGCGACCGCGATAAGTTCTCGCCCGACGGGGGCGATGCCTCTACTGATGTCGCGACGCGCACCGTGGCCGCGACATCAGTCGGGAGGCAGACCACGGGATGCTCCATCCCGGGCCACCCAGAACCATACAAACATGCACACATGGGGAGGGGAGCAGGGGGAAAGCTGTAAAGCTAACTACAAAACCCCGAGGACTCCCGATCCACCCAGATTAGGAAGGTCACAAGAAATCCCTACCTTTCATGAAGAACGAACCCACGAGGGGCCCTTCACGTCGGTTGGCCACCTCCTCCTCACTCCACGCACCGCGCCACGACGCCGCCACGAGCCCGCCGGCGCCACCACGCCATCTCGCCAGAGGGGAGCCTCCCCACCGCCTGAGAAGAGGGGAAAGGAAGAAGAGGAGAGAGAGGGGGGAGGGGTACCGGCCAGCGCAGTAAGCCCTCTGGCACCCAGAACGTGACAGACCGCTTCGTCGCGTTAACAACCTTAACGCGACGGTCTATGGACCCGCACAAGAACGCGCCCCCCACGGGTGCCGCGACAACACGACAAGCCGTACTGACACACCTGCCACCCTGACAGGCGTCAGATGATCGGACACGCAACACGACAAAACACTATCGCGGCCCATTGACCGGGGCGCGTAACAGCAAGATGCAACGGAGAACCACGGCGCGACCAACACCCGCGACCCACAAGTTCACCGCGACACGGATGACTGTCACGTCGGGCACCCCCCGACGTGACACCAACACATCATCCAGCCTGGACACGTCAGTGGCCAGTCATCCCACGACACGGACGGAAGCCGGGAACCGGGTCTTACATACACTGTAGCAGTCGACAAATACACTGTAGGTTGTCGATAGATACACACAGGAAATGGTTTCCCGAAGGCCAGTCTTCTGGTTTTTGCAAACCTGTCAGCACCTGTCAACAGCAGCAAGTCGGCTGTCGACAGACGAGTTTTGGGAAGATCTAATGCAAGGATATGATCTATATTTGGTGATCCCTTTAAGCACGACTCTCCATGTTTGGACAACCCATATATAAGGATCATATGAGGCTATTTTTCACAGCAAGAAGCCACCATATCAAAACCCTAAGCAAAACTCAAGAGAAGAGCTTCTTCCTGCTGCCTGCTTCATCCTCTGACCAGAGCGAAGAAGATCCATCTTCCAAGCGGAGTTGAAGGCGGTCGTCCATCTTTCAAGCTTCTCCATCAACTGATACCTATCAAGACAAAGCTTGAAGTTCTTACATATTACCACCACGAAGAGTTCTTCATCAGGATATACTTCTACATCTCTGAACTCTTCTACTTCTACCTTTCATATCTTTGTGTTGTGTAATGGTTCAAGCGTTCCTTGTGCTTGATCCACATGTGGATTATTGTTCTGGTTGCGTGTTTGCATTAGACAATGTGTGTGTGGTGTGTTGGTCAGATCAAGGCTAGAGGAGCTGATCTGTTGTTGAATTGATCTAGCGTGTGTGTGTGTGTGGTTGAGCCGTTGTGCTCGTGTGTGTGTGTTGTACTCAGTTCTTGAATAGTGTGTCCTCACTGTGTGAGGGGTGGACGTAGGAGTCACATGGTGTGATCTCCGAACCACCTAAAAAATCCCTTGTGCACTGTGGTTTGACTTGTGGTTTGCATTGTGTTGCGCTAGATGCATGCCTAGGGATTTCGTCTACACACTACTTGTTAATTTGTTCACACACATTACATCAGATCAAAGGGGTTTTAATTGAGTAGATCTTTTAATCCAAAGTAATTCTTAAATTGCTTAAGTTCCGTTGCAAATCTATTCAACCCCCCTTCTAGCTTTCCCATAACCGAATATCTGATCCTTACAAAGATTTGAGAGAGAGAGAGTAAGAGTGAGAGCAAGTGAGGAAGAGAGGATGAGAAGGTGGAAAGACGGTGCTCAGGTGGTTTGAATGGGTAAAAGGGCGCGGAGAAGGCCTAAGGCAGCCAAAAGCTGCGTTTTGAAATTGGCGTCAACGTGTTAGCCATTGATTTGGAGTCAACGTCAACATAGTGGCCATTGAGTTTGAGTTGACGGCCAGAGTGTGGCCGTCTGTATCTTGTCTCGAGGTACCCTATCAGACACAGTACCACAGTCGACGGCCTGTTGTGGACGTCTATTTCCTTGTAGCTGTCCTTCGATCTGGACGTCTATCCTCTGTCTGGTGGTTGATGGCAACCATGTGGCCGTTTACCTGTTGTTGACGTCCATCAATGTGGATGCCACCCCGTCGCTCACAGAACACTCAATTCCACACAATTCAAGGCAATTCAACACATTTCAAGCCATTTCAACACATTGGCCTCAATACTATTTATTGTTTATTCATCAAACTTGTGTTACACTTATTGAATTGAGGAGAGTACATCACTTTGCTCTACGAGCCATGAAGAAATCACATATGAAATAGGGCGAATTGTATCAATGTACTTTTCATACTTCCATATGTCCTCCCAGTTCTCTTGCACTACTTGTCCCACTTTTTGGCTAACTGTGTACTTCTCCCAAATCTTCTTAGCCTTCTTCATCAGCTTCTCATTCCTTCTCGAGAGATCATGGTTGGGCAGTGAGATGAAGCTGGAATTCCCCATGGCATTCCTAGCTAACACTGGCACCGGTGTGGCTGGTACACCACCATCTGATCAGGACCAGTCAGCCACATGTCCAACCCTTGATGTGAAGAAATTGCTGAGTAGGAAGAAGCTCAATGTCAAAGAGATTGGGGTCCCACAAAATCCAAATTCGTCCATAAGAAAGATCAGAATCATTAGTTAAAATATTAGCCTCCGGCCAGATTAAGTTCCTTCGAATAGGGACATGAGATGGTTTAATTTTGGTTCCACAATAATAGCAATCTCACAAGCATAAGATCTAATTATTCTATTTAACTCTCTGCATTTTTCATGCTTATTTATTCCCCTAACATTCCAAGAAATGAGCTTCATGGTTAAAATAAGATATAACAGCAAGCAAAAACCTAAGAATGGGAAAGCTCCCTTCCTTTGCCCCCCTTTTGTTTGAATCGGTCAATTTCATCCACGGATTGAAGGTTTTTGAATTTCAAAATACCGGAATGGAAGACCCTTGCCCAGAATTGCTTTGTGAAGAGTTGTCCCCGCTTCATCCCTGGTTGATGAATATTTACCAAGTTTTGTTGGATGCGGCTGCCATCTTTTGGGATGTTTCCTTGGTCATGCGCATGACCCTTTTTCTCTTTGGATCCTTCCTTAGTAGCAAGAGGAATAGAAGAAGAGGATTTGGAATCGCTGGCCCTTCCTCCAGTTAAAATGAGACTTGCCTCCTTTGGGACAAAACGTGGGAATCCAGAATGCTACCTTCTTTTCCTTGCGTAAAGGCTGGCTCCACTTGGTTGTCAACAATTGGATTTCCCTACTGCGTATTAGATTTTTTGGAAAGGAGATCCATAGCAGTCCCTTCTTCATTTGAAATTAGAACCTTTCCTTCTGAAGGAATAGTTCACACGAAGGAATAATTGAGTTCCGGAATTCGGTTGGACAGGGCCCACCACCAACTCCCATGCAGGTTGCATGGTTAGTGGTTTTACGTGGGATGAGGAGCTTGGGCAAAAACCACCTCAGCTCACAGCAAGAAGAAAACCCCAAAATTGAAATAGCCAAGCTCCTCTCAGCAGCAAAAAATTCGCTCCCAGACTGCTCAAACCCCCAATCTGATCCCCCTCCTAGCAATTAACTATCTATCACTGCCCAACCAGGTTGTCCAGAGTTCCTTGCACAAGTCAATATGCTCACTTTCTGTAAACTGTCTCACAAACATGAAATAACAAAGATGAACTGGCAAAGTGGTGAGAATAGGTCATTTCCATGGAGAGAATGAATAAAGTTTGATTTAAACTACTTTGCACCAATCAAATCCCTCACAACTCAACAGATCAAATTTAATGAAAGAACTAGCTAAATTGAATGAAAAGAGAATTGATATCAATGTACCTCTCAATTGAGGGATCAAATAGATAGATAGAAATCTGAACTAAAAAAAATTCTCAATGACTGGATGAACAAATAGAACTAGACAAAGAACACTTTGCGACACATGGATGCAACCTCCAATTTTTGGAATGATTTGGAACTCAAAAGAAAAAAAGATGGCAGAACAGAATCTTTAAAAAAAAACTTTCAAATCAATGTACCCCTAGAGCACAGAGGATGAACAATCAACAATTATAATTCTCCAAAGAACACAGCACTGTACCCTCACAGCTCGAGGGATGAAGAATAAAAGGAAAGTAAAATGCAATCAGCTTCAAAACAGTAAGAGAAAACACAACAGATTTCTATACTCTCACAGTCTAATGAATCGGTAAGACAACAGTAAAAGAAATTTAAACTGTAACGTCAAACTCTTGATATGTCAAATGCTTCCTTCGATTCCCCTTCCAGCAGCAAGAAGAAGCCTCCGATCTCTCCAGAACAATCTCAGCAGAAAAGTAAGAATTCCCATCTTCAATTGAGTTGCAGAACCTTCACAGCAGAACCATCTCCCAATAGCGGAACTCCCAAATCTAAACTATCACAAAACTCCACACAGCAGCAAAAACCACCTCTGCTCACAGCAAGAAGAAAACCCCAAAATTGAAATAGCCAAGCTCCTTTCAGCAGCAGAACAAATTCGCTCCCAGACTGCTCAAACCCCCAATCTGATCCCCCTCTAGCAATTTAACTATCTATCACTGCCCAACATTAAACCAAGAATGGAAGAACTGAGCAAATGCACTGGATCGAAGTCTAAACACAGCAGAATTGAAAAATGCAACACAATAGATCTATCTCTCTATTCCCAGCAGAAACGAAACAAATGTCGACAACAGTAGAGAAGAAGAAATCCCAGATGAAGAACAAAGAACAAATCGAAACCCCGGACCCCAAAACCTCTGGAATCTCTCACAGCAGTACAGAAGAACAGAAGATTCTGAAATCTCCAACCCCCTACAGATGCTGAAAGAAAAATACAGGAAAAATAAACTAGAGAAACCAAAAAAAAAACTGAACTAATCAACCCCCCCGGACCTGAGGAACTTGGGTCCTTAAATAGGCTTCCAGGGCCTCTGCTGCCTCCCGTGAAGCTCCAGCCTCTGCTCGCACGATCGCCGGCACACGAACTAGCTTCACACGAGGAGCTCCGCACGCCCTGCTCAGCGATCCCAGCTGTCGCAAGCACCTAGCCCGTGTTACAACCTCAGCAGTCAGCTCCGGCCACCTCAGTAGGTTCCGCTTGTTGGAAATCGACTTGGGCATCACATGCGCAGCGGAAGTAAACAAAAAATCGATTTCCATCTATGTACTTGATCGGGCTATGATGTACGATGCATGTAAACATACATACAAATAAGGCGTGAGACAATCTCACCTAGGGGAGATCGTATATCCCCTGAAGCGCAGAACTAGTCCTTGTTTGAAGGAGCTCTCGCGAGACCCCCTCTAGAGGTACCCACACAGTGGATGATCGGCGATGACGATGACCCCTCCTACACCGGTGGTGCCACTCCTCCTAGTCGTGCAACGCCACACAGCGGCCAACAGCAGCAAGTAGCAGCAACAACAAGAGGGCTCGGCCCTCCAAGTTCTCCTCTTGCCTAGGGAGAGCACAGGAGGGGAGACGGGAAGGGGGGATGAAGTAGGTGGTTTCTCTTCTCAAGCTCTAGCCATGAACTTCAAAGAGAACCCTTCTATTTATAGAGAGCCTAAAGGACACCTCATCATGTCATGATGACAAGGGGGACACTTGCAGGGACACCTCGTCATGTAATCATGACAAGGGACACCTCGCAAGGGACACCTCACCCCCCATGTCATGATGACAAGAGGACACCTTGCAGGGACACCTCGTCATGTAATCATGACAAGGGACACCTCGCAGGGACACCTCACCATGTCATGATGACAAGAGGGACACCTCGTCATGTAATCATGACAAGGGACACCTCGCAGGGACACCTCACCATGTCATGATGACAAGAGGGACACCTTGCAAGGACACCTCGTCATGTAATCATGACAAGGGACACCTCGCAGGGACACCTCATCATGTAATGATGGTTAATGATGATGAGTGTCCTCCTTCCAGAAGGGGTGAGGTGGCATGATCCTGGTATGCTCCCTTAATGGATCCTTATCAAGGCTTATTGGGTCTTACCCAATAGGTCCATAATGGGTTAAATAAGGCTTATTGATAACTTTTATCCAATCCTCTATTCATCGCGTTATCCACCTTTGTGTGTGACCCTCTAGGCCCAATATCGAGCTGGCCGTGAGTTGTACTCGTTAGAACTCCTTCTGACTTAGTGAATTATTATCTCCATAATAATTCACTCAACTCATCGATTATGAACATACTAGGCCACTATGCCATAATCCCCAGACGATACGAGTGATCAAATCCATTGGACCTGTCTGCCCACAGTTACCGTGTACCTGTAGTCCCTCATCCATCTATTATCCCAGAGACCATATATTAGGCATGGTGTTGTCAGGTCTATATGGAATCTGTTAAAGTCAAACTCTTATCGGATTCTCCCGGAGAACTCCTTCTCACTAAATCCAATTGACCCTGGCCAGGGATTTGCCTGAGTAAGACAATATGGGATATTCCTCTCACGATACGAGAGTGGATGATCCTTTATTGACACATAATTGCCTTCGTAAGGTTGGCTACCATTCCAATGACTGGCTATACTAGACCTGGAACATCCAGACCTATAAATCCAGTATCAAAGAATGGAGTACTCAAACAAGACATCTTTGGTGTCTCAAGTCTAAGGACCAGTTACACAACTGAGACTACGGAATCTCTATCTGACAATCAGGTATCATTAACCATATAGCATTCCGAGAACGGATCATTCAGTGAACTCATTCTCCAATAAGCACCTGCACCATATCCCTAGTGTCTCACACAAGCAGCTATGAGACCAGCTGCTTCCATCATATGGACAGGTATATGGCACACCGGTCTTTTCGGTCATCTCAATGTCCTTCTTGAGTAACCTATGACTAGGAATATTTAGGATCTGTGTTTAAAGAGGATCGGCCTCATTATCATGATCTCATCATGATCCAATTCCCATTGCACAGACCCATGGACATCACAGTATACATACGCATGGAATATACAGTGAGAAAATACCATTATAATATTACCAAAAGATATTGTACATAATTACAAGTGCCATCACTCACGTGAATTGGCTTGCAGGGCACCTATAACTAGCAATCTCCCACTTGACCTAAAACCAATCACCTACATGTCTGATTCCCATCAGACCTCGGTGTCGCTCAAAAACAATTTGAGTCAGTGGCTTTGTCAGTGGATCCGCAATGTTATCATCGGATGAAATTCTTTTTACTGCTACATCGCCACGGGCCACAATCTCTCTGATCAAGTGGAACCTCCTTAGAACGTGCTTAGACTTCTGATGAGACCTAGGTTCCTTTGCTTGAGCAATCGCCCCGTTGTTGTCGCATAACAAAGAAATTGGCTCTTCATGGCCAAACACCACTCCTAAATCTGATGAACTTCTTCATCCAGACAGCTTCTTTTGCTGCTTCTGAAGCAGCAATATACTCTGCCTCGGTAGTCGAGTCAACAGTAGTCTCTTGCTTGGAACTCTTCCAGCTTACTGCTGCTCCATTCAGGGTAAAAACATACCCTGAGTTAGACTTACTATCATCGATATCAGACTGGAAACTTGAGTCTGTGTAGCCTTCAACCTTGAGGCTACCTCCTCCATATACTAGTAAAAGATCCTTAGTCCTTCTTAAGTACTTAAGGATACACTTTACTGCCTTCCAGTGTTCCAAACCTGGATCTGCCTGATACCTGCTCGTAACACTTAGAGCATGCGCTATATCAGGTCTAGTACATAACATTGCATACATGATAGATCCTATAGCAGACGCATAGGGTATTCTATCCATGTATGCCCTTTCTTCTAGAGTCTTTGGAGACATACTCTTAGAAAGAGAAATTCCATGTCTCAGTGGTATGAGACCTCTTTTGGAATTTTCCATGCCAAATCTTTTGACTATGGTGTCTATGTACATGGACTGGGACAAGCCAAGCATCCTCTTAGATCTATCTCTATAGATCCGAATCCCCAAATGTAGGATGCTTCCCCTAAGTCCTTCATGGAGAAGTTCTTTGATAACCAAGTCTTAACTGTGGATAGCATTCCAATATCATTTCCAATGATGAGAATGTCATCCACATACAACACCAAGAAAATGATAACACTCCCACTTACCTTCCTATATACACAAGGCTCATCTTCGTTCTTAACGAAGTCATAAGATCTGATTACCTCATCAAACCTATGTTCCAACTTCGGGAAGCTTGCTTTAGTCCATAAATAGACTTAAGCAACTTGCACACCTTATCTGGACTTTTCTCGGAAATGAATCCATCAGGCTGTATCATATACACCTCTTCCTCGAGGTTGCCATTGAGGAATGCGGTTTTTACATCCATCTGCCAGATCTCATAGTCATGGTATGCTGCAATGGCCAATAAAATTCTGATAGATTTTAGCATGGCGACGGGCGAGAAGGTTTCATCATAGTCAATACCTTGCCTTTGACGATATCCTTTTGCCACAAGCCTTGCCTTAAAGGTCTCTACCTTTCCATCTACTCCAATCTTCTTCTTGAAGATCCATTTGCACCCAATGGGTACAATACCCTCAGGTGCATCAACTAGGTTCCAAACCTGGTTGGAGTACATGGAATCCATCTCAGAATTCATGGCCTCTTGCCATTTCCTGGAGTCTATGCTCATAATAGCCTCCTCGTAGGTTTGAGGATCAATATCTTCGGAGTCTTGTCCCTTGATATGTCCCACATATCTTTCAGGAGGGATAGGAACTCTACTTGACCTACGCAAATTTGGAATTTGTGTGATAGGTACCTGAACAGACTCTTCTTGCAGAATGGTGCTTGAGCTAGGTTCCCCAACCTCACTCAATTCTATCACACTCCCACTGTTTCCACCAAGAATGTGTTCCTTCTCAAGAAACACTGCTCTCTTGGCAACAAAGACCTTTTGGTCCTCGGGGTGATAGAAATAATACCCACAAGTTTCCTTGGGGTATCCCACGAATATGCACCGTTCTGACCTTGATTCCAATTTATCAGGATTGTGTCTCTTAACGTGGGTAGGGCAGCCCCAAATCTTAATAACTTTAAGATCGGGCTTCTTCCCTTTCCATATTTCATATGGAGTGGACACTACCGTCTTAGTTGGAACTCTGTTCAGAAGGTAAGCTGCGGTTTGTAGGGCATATCCCCAGAATGACATGGGTAGGTTGGCAAAACTCATCATGGATCGCACCATATCCAACAGTGTGCGATTCCTCCTTTCCGATACACCATTGAGCTGAGGTGTATGAGGAGGAGTCCATTGGGATAGAATCCCATGGTCCTTTAGAAATTGGGTGAACTCTGTACTCAAGTACTCTCCTCCTCGATCTGAACGAAGAATCTTAATACTCTTTCCAGTCTGATTTTCTACTTCATTCTTATATTCTTTGAATTTTTCAAAGGCCTCAGACTTGTACTTCATTAAGTACACATGTCCATACCTTGAGAAGTCATCAGTGAATGTAATGAAGTAAGAATATCCTCCTCTGGCTTGTATGGACATAGGTCCACATACATCAGTATGTATGAGTTCTAGTAACTCAGAAGCTCTCTCTCCAGTTCCACTAAATGAAGAGTTGGTCAACTTTCCTTGAAGGCAAGATTCACAGGTTGCATATGATTCATAATCAAATGGGTCTAAATATCCATCCTTTAACAACCTTTGAATTCTACCCTCATGGATATGACCTAGCCTACAATGCCATAGGTAAGCCTCGTTCACCTCATCTCTCTTTCTTTTAGACGTACTAACATTCATGACATGTGAAGCAACATCTAATGTAAACAAACCATTGAACAATGTTCCTTTACTAATGATCTCATCATCCAAAATCAGTGAACAACCATTGTTCTCAAAAACAAACTTATATCCATTTTTAGTCAAACATGAAATGGAAATGATGTTTTTGATGATAGAGGGAACAAAGTAACATTTATCCAACACAAGTGCGGCTCCACGAGGTAGTAGTAGGTTGACTTCGCCGACAGCAACAGCAGCAACTTTTGCGCCATTCCCCATTCTTAAGTCAACCTCACCCTTTGACAGTCTCCTACACTTTGTCAGAACCTGCAACGAATTGCAAATATGAGATGCACATGCGGTATCTAATACCCATGCATTATCATAATTTTCTGACAAATGGAGATCAATCATGAATATACCTGAAGCTTCTCCAAGCTTCTGCTTTGCCTTTTCTGCAAGATATTCCTTGCAGTTCCTCTTCCAATGCCCATCCTTGCCACAGTGGAAGCACTTTCTTTATCCTTGGCCGGGTCTTTCTTGGCAACCTTTGCCTTGCCCGCTTTATTGCCTTTGCTTTTGCCCTCTTAAGGGTCTTCCGTGCCTTCCTCTTCTTGTTGATCTCATCAACATGGAGAACTGGCTTCTCCTTCTTAATGGAACCCTCAGCTTCCCTCAACATATTAAGGAGCTCAGGCAGGGTTGCCACTATCTTGTTCATATTGAAATTCATAATGAACTGTGAAAAGGAATCTGGAAGGGATTGAAGTATTAGATCCACACACAGGTCATCCTCGAGGACAAGTCCTAGACCTGTGAGCTTCTCGATCCACTCAATCATCTTCAGGACATGGTTCTGAACCGATGCCCTTCTGTCATCCTCATCCTGAACAGACTCTTTGATATCTCGTATCTTTGAGTCCGTCCTTGCTCCTCAAACAAGGTGCGAAGATGCAGCATGATGGATTGAGCATCCATCTTTTCATGCTGTCGTTGCAGCTCGGGAGTCATAGAGGCTAACATGTAACATTGAGCAAGAACCGAGTCTTCCTTATACTTCTTATAGTGAGAAATACCTTCCTCACTAGTACCTTCCACTGGCTCAGCCACGATCTCATCGAGGACATATGCAATTTTCTCTGCCGTAAGAACAATTCTCAGGTTCTGAAGCCAATCAGCGTAGTTAGGACCAGTGAGACGAATGACATCTAATATGCTACGGAAATAAAGATGTAGCAGAAATAAACAACATGCAGACTTTTGGATTTGTAGAAAATTAAGACATGGATTTTATCTCATTTTATCCCACTATTTTCTCGCAAGACACATGACACCCTCTAGCATGTGAATTGGAAGTTTCCGGCAAACTCCTAGTGGGGATCGGGATCCAATTTGGCATCTTGGCATGACCTCGAGGGACTCGACCAATCATACCAAGCCCAAATGGTAGGCAACTCTTGTCAATCACAACTCTTGTGATTCCCGTCATAATTTGGCCTCCAAATTACCATGGCCCAGAGGGACTCCGCCAACCATGATGTTGGTTAAGTCAACACCATCATTACTAGATGAGTTTGATTCGGTGATATGTCCCGAGGGACTCGGCCAAACATACCCTGTCCTCAAGTCACCGGTAACATCTCCATGTCGTAGGCCAGATATCAAATTCCAATATAGGTGAGCCCGGAGTGACTCCGCCAACCCACTCTATATCAAGAAAAGACGTCTGCCCTATAATGATGGAAGGCCACGTGAGTCAATCTTATTGCTACGCGCTTGCCGACTTAATATATTAAAAGCAGAGGGGTTTTATTTTATTTGAGTGGTCTCATAGCTAAATAATACACGTCCCACACATATATTTAGCATATACTTACATCGCATGCAAATATGTACCTAGTAGGTGCGGAAATGAATATAATCATATATATAAATAACCACACCAGATGATCATGGACCAAATTCTAGCATGATCAAGCCTGAGCCAAAAGACTTGATCACTAAGCCCTATGTGTGTTCCCAACACATCCCATGCACGATGTTCATCCTCCTCTTCGTCATTAGCTCCGTCGGTGATTCCATGCTTCCGCCGTGCCTCCGAGAGTGATTTCAAATAATTACAACATTACAAATGACTATAGACACGCAGGCCCAAAAATGTACATTTAATCAATTAAGAAACCTTGATCATATCAAGGGGAATTACACCATTGGGAGAGGTAGAAATACACAACGATTTTAATGAGAAAGAGAAGGGGGCTCGCAGACCCCAATGAATCACCATCCACACATAGGTCCATGATCATCCGCCCACAATATACACATCACATGGATATATATAAGCTACTAGAAATTAATTAAACACTTTAACTAATAAAACTATTAGATTAACTCTTAATCTAATACATGGATTAACTCTTAATCGATCTGAATTGATCAAAATATCAAAACCCGAACATCATAGCCTAACCTTGGCTCTGATACCACTGTTGGAAATCGACTTGGGGCATCACATGCGCAGCGGAAGTAAAACAAAAATCGATTTCCATCTATGTACTTGATCGGGCTATGATGTACGGTGCATGTAAACATACATACAAATAAGGCGTGAGACAATCTCACCTAGGGGAGATCGTATATCCCCTGAAGCGCAGAACTAGTCCTTGTTTGAAGGAGCTCTCGCGAGACTCCCTCTAGCGGTATCCACACAGTGGATGATCGGCGATGACGATGACCCCTCCTACACCGGTGGTGCCACTCCTCCTAGTCGTGCAACGCCACACAGCGGCCAACAGCAGCAAGTAGCAGCAACAACAAGAGGGCTCGGCCCTCCAAGTTCTCCTCTTGCCTAGGGAGAGCACAGGAGGGAGAGACGGGAAGGGGGGATGAAGTAGGTGGTTTCTCTTCTCAAGCTCTAGCCCATAAACTTCAAAGAGAACCCCTTCTATTTATAGAGAGCCTAAAGGACACCTCATCATGTCATGATGACAAGGGGACACCTTGCAGGGACACATCGTCATGTATCATGACAAGGGACACCTCGCAGGGACACCTCACCATGTCATGATGACAAGAGGGACACCTGCAAGGACACCTCGTCATGTAATCATGACAAGGGACACCTCGCAGGGACACCTCACCATGTCATGATGACAAGAGGGACACCTTGCAAGGACACCTCGTCATGTAATCATGACAAGGGACACCTCGCAGGGACACCTCACCATGTCATGATGACAAGAGGGACACCTTGCAAGGACACCTCGTCATGTAATCATGACAAGGGACACCTCGCAGGGACACCTCATCATGTAATGATGGTAATGATGATGAGGTGTCCTCCTTCAGAAGGGGTGAGGTGGCATGATCCTGGTATGCTCCCTTAATGGATCCTTATCAAGGCTTATTGGGTCTTACCCAATAGGTCCATAATGGGTTAAATAAGGCTTATTGGATAACTTTTATCCAATCCTCTATTCATCGCGTTATCCACCTTTGTGTGTGACCCTCTAGGCCCAATATCGAGCTGGCCGTGAGTTGTACTCGTTAGAACTCCTTCTGACTTAGTGAATTATTATCTCCATAATAATTCACTCAACTCATCGATTATGAACATACTAGGCCACTATGCCATAATCCCCAGACTACGAGTGATCAAATCCATTGGACCTGTCTGCCCACAGTTACCGTGTACCTATAGTCCTCATCCATCTATTATCCCAGAGACCATATATTAGGCATGGTGTTGTCAGGTCTATATGGAATCTGTTAAAGTCAAACTCTTATCGGATTCTCCCGGAGAACTCCTTCTCACTAAATCCAATTGACCCTGGCCAGGGATTTGCCTGAGTAAGACAATATGGGATATTCCTCTCACGATACCGAGAGTGGATGATCCTTATTGACACATAATTGCCTTCGTAAGGTTGGCTACCATTTCCAATGACTGGCTATACTAGACCTGGAACATCCAGACCTATAAATCCAGTATCAAAGAATGGAGTACTCAAACAAGACATCTTTGGTGTCTCAAGTCTAAGGACCAGTTACACAACTGAGACTACGGAATCTCTATCTGACAATCAGGTATCATTAACCATATAGCATTCCGAGAACGGATCATTCAGTGAACTCATTCTCCAATAAGCACCTGCACCATATCCCTAGTGTCTCCACACAAGCAGCTATGAGACCAGCTGCTTCCATCATATGGACAGGTATATGGCACACCGGTCTTTCCGGTCATCTCAATGTCCTTCTTGAGTAACCTATGACTAGGAATATTTAGGATCTGTGTTTAAAGAGGATCAGCCTCATTATCATGATCTCATCATGATCCAATTCCCATTGCACAGACCCGTGGACATCACAGTATACATACGCATGGAATATACAGTGAGAAAATACCATTATAATATTACCAAAACATATTGTACATAATTACAAGTGCCATCACTCACGTGAATTGGCTTGCAGGGCACCTATAACTAGCAATCTTCCAAACTCCGACACCACCCACACCCAGCCTCATGCCCCAGATCGCACAGCAGCAAGATCGCACAACAGCCCCAGCTCGCCACTCAACCGCCACCTCAGCAAGTCCTGCCGCTCAGCCAGCAGCTAACATCGCACACCTGGGCGCTGTAGTTAGGTTAACACCATCGCGCAACCGCACCGCCTCCAACGCTCTGATCCCAACTCCATCTTCCCGCCACGGCGCACTGGCCACAGCCTGCAACACCAAGCAGCCACAGGAACAGCCACAGCAGATCTGGGCCTCAGCCGCCGCATACGCACCTGGTCCGCAGGTGCCAGCTCCTTCGCGCCCAAGGCTCCGCAGCACACCGCCTCTGCATGCCAGCGGCAGCACACCCCAACCGCTTCCCAGCAGCTCCGGCCGCGCCTCCATCCGGCTACTTCCAGCAGCTTCCACACCGCCCCTAGATGACCTGTTAAGAAGAAAGATAAAGAAGGGTTTAGTGGGGTATGTGGCTAGATCTGGTGAGATGAGAGAAAAGGGTGTGTGGCATGATATGATTGGGTGGGGTATTAAAAATTCTATTATTTATTTAATGGGATGGGGTGGGTTATGTATTAAAAATTTATTTATTAATAAATTAAAGTCTATCTATTACTAAAAGAATATTTACAAAAGTATTTTAACAAAATTTATTTATATACAATATTTATTTACAAATATCTTTTATTTTCCAAAGTAAACCTAATTAGTCAATATGAAGAAATGACTTATTAAATGAAAATCTAACATGTGTAGTCTAACCCATTATCACTAATATGTTCAAAAACCTAAACATGAATAGAGTGAAAATTAAAGTCAAACTGCACATTATTTATGGACAACTGATATCTAAAGTTAACTAAATATATGAAATTTAACACGAAAAATTTTACAATTATCAACATGCACTTAATTAGACATGATTTACAGTATTTTAAGATAACAATTATTCACTTTAACAAGCTAGAGTAGTAAGAGGATCAATGAATAGTTTGCAAGAATAGATCATATCATTTAAGAACAATGGAATAAACATTCATGTTGTTATGGCTTTTTCATGGGTTAACAAGTTTTAAGTCGCTGATCAAACTACATGCACTTAACGGAACTAAGACATGCTAACCTTGAACTTTAGACCATGCAAAATAGGTCTCGGGTAGGCCCTGAAATCCGTGACAGACACAGTCATCGCAATTAAGAAGACAGTGCACGATTCAGAAACATGGGCTTTCTGTAAAAGATCAAATCGCGACGGTCTAGACTGTTGTCTTTAGGTTGAAAACGCGATGGTCCTGTCTGTCATGTTCATAATGCGACAGGCAACGTGTTGCGATCATCCTTGAGTCACGACGTTTCGATACGTTGCGTTCAAGTGATGTTTTTAAAATCACAATATAAAAATAACGAAAATACAAGAGCGAGAAAATGGTCTAAATCGTGACATAATACTACGTCGCGTTCATGCATGGCACAGAAACCCACGCACCGCACAGTCTGAGGCACCAGAATGGTCAACTCAATGATTAAATCGTGACGTAGGGTACGGTCACGTTTCAGTGAACGCGACGGTCTTGTACATCGCATTCATGCAATGAACAACGTGACGTCTGGTGTCGTCGCTGTAGACACCCATTTCTGGCCTATAAGTCGAGCAAAATCCCTTGTCGTATCATTGACGCCCCACGTTGGCTCATCATCGTCAAGCTGGCTTTCTCCGATCATGACATCATTCCCATTAGTTCATCGCCCGGAGGACTCTTCCTGGTCAAATCAATCTCTTTCACTAAAAGCTCTCTGAGTCCGATGTTTCATCCTGAAGGCTGTGCATGGCTATTGGACACATTTTATGGTCAAAATGCAGAAAAATACCAGAAGACGACAGTCCATGTGTCGCTTTCTTGAAAACGACAGCCCCCATGTAGCCTTGATAATTCCACATTTTAAATCCCTCAGAAAATCGAAAATAACTCAAGTTCACCTTCCATATGTGGAAGGCGACATGTCGAGGTGGTGCCTTCAGGAAAGCGATAAAATGGCTGTCGCATTCTGGGCCTTAAACAGAAACTCAATCCGAGGCTAATTTGGACCATGCTATTGATGGTAATTGCTTCTTTTGGACGTCCAAATCAAGTCCAAATCCTCTCAAATTCGGAGCAGACCTTCCTAACATGTTCCTTTCCGAGTTCCAATGGCCCTTGCACAGCCATACTTGCCCAGAGTCGGACTCTTGCCCATTATTCCTCTCAGACCCGAGTTGGGAATAATCACCCATAAGTACCTCTTCTCTGCATCTTTTCGGGAAGGCCGGATTCATTAGTTCGCAGAGAAAGAGTGCTTTCTCTTCCACGAAGAGAGTTTCTTCTCCAGACGACTCAGAAGAGCCCTCCAGGGCATTTTCCCAGCGGCTACCCAATTCTCTCCCCCCTTTTCTTCTTTCTTTCATCAATTTCATGCATGCATAGTTCGTTTTTTCTTCTAGTTTAGCATTAGAACACGAAGCACACACCCATCCTTAGCACCCCCAGGGGTTAAAAGCCCCAATCCTGTGAGTTCCCCCCATAATAGTTCATGTACATGCACTTTTCATTGAATAGATCTATTGCACACGAATTCTGATGGGTTTTCCTTGTGTTTAAATCATCTTGGCAGGTGTTTGAAGGTTAGAACGAAGTGAGGCTCCTGTCCCTTGGCCGGCTGAGGAGCAGGAAGATGAGAATCCACATCTCTGTCCCTCTGAAGAGAAGGAGACAAGACCACTGTCGCGTTCAAGAAGGCGCCTTAGCCTCTGTCGCGTTCAGGAAAAAGGGAAGCGACACAGCATCTGTCGCTTTGTCAGGTACTCCTTCTACTTCACCTTTCTTTTCCAAGGTAGTCAGCCCTCCACGTCTACATCTACGAGGCGATTACTCTGGTGGCGATCACGGTATTTTCCTAATCCTTACACCTTCACAATCTATTTCAAAAGGGGATAGAAATCCCGTGATTACAGTCGCGTTTCTTGTTCTTGCCCGAAAACGTAGAAAACTGCACAACGATGCATGCAACACTTATATCTCCTAATCTAGGGCTCTTGGGACAAAAGTGTGAACATGAAACTTGTTGGGTACGAAGGGTAGAAGAGAACTATGGCTTTTGTTTCACATGGTTTGGCCTCAAGATGCATGATAAATGACTTGAACATGAAAAGCTCTGAACATGCACGACTTTGACAAAACGCTTAATACTCGATGCATGCTCAATAAAAATTGAGGAAAACGCATGCACATGAAAGTAGACTTGATGTACTACACATTGGTCTATGGTTTGCTTAGATTTGGCTCGAGACAACCTACCTTTTGAGTTGAATAAGATTCGTCCTCCAGAAAGCCCTTGCTCTGACCGCTTGGAGGAGAATGTTTAATACTCCCGATACACTGGATAAAAATTGGGCAAAATGGTGTCATTAGAAACTGGACTCAACCCTCTTTCCAGGGGTATAAGCCTTGCATGGTTTGGTTGAGGTTTGACTCACCTTTGGTTGACTCTAAGAAGGGTTCTCTGCACAGATCGATGCAGAAGGCAGCTGGGAAGAAGAGCTCCAGTTGGGGCGATTTCCTCCACCTCTGGTGCTCAAGCTCTGCTACTCACGACCCCAACTATGGTAAACTCGTTCCCAAGGGTTTTGGGAAGAGAATTTATGTAACGGACCACGATATTTATGCCCCATAAGGCTCCATATCTAGATCCACCTCTCACGAACGGACGAAGTCTCGCAAGGGATAGCTCGTACACGTGTCCAGTAAGAATATAAAAGACAACCACAATAGTATAAGGCACAAGAAAGTACATCTGCTCATACCTGTATATAACATTTACAACTGTCCCAATACATTATTACATGTCTAATTAAAAAGTAAAACTACCTGGGGCATACCCCGAGGGAGCACAAGCTCACACAACTCAACTAACACTACTGCTGGTGGTACATGTCTACCACAACGCCTTCGTATGTCATACCAACGGTAAGCCCTAAAAAGAACAATAGGGGAGTGAGCCTTAACAAGTCACAGGCTCAGTAGGGACCACCCAAAAACAACACACAACACTAAAGAGACCTCAACCCTAGAGGGTCTCACTGGTAACACCGATAGCCAAACCATAACAATAAACATAAAGTCCTCGGAAAGAAAGAGAAACCATAGGACTAGCGCAGCATCACTAGCCCGCCCAACAATAATAATGCCTAGGCCACAAGCATCACAAGCACCTTATTACAACAACAGGTCGCCTAAGCTACAAGCTACACAGGCAAACCGTTGCCTAGGCTACAAGCTTCACAGGCGAACCCCAAATACATGGGTAACAGGACTGCCGACCAAGAGCTGGTCCAATATTCCCCAAACTAGGATATGTCAAAAGCCACACACATAGTAGTGGGACTGGCTACAACGGGCCAATCCATTATACACTAAAATTATAATCGGAAGCTTACCCAAGGAAGGGTTAAACACAACGAGTGGAAGGTCTCACCACATGACCTCCATAGAACATAAGTCCACCTCAACACTGGAAGGGACTGGTACACAATGTACCACAACACAAAGCTACCCACGAAGGGTACAGGTACCTACCTCCACGAGGTACCACCACGAAACCACAACCAGTACTGTGCCACCACCAGGGCACACCACAACGGGTAACACCTCAACCAACGAGTCACACACACAAGCCACCACCTATGGCAAAGCATGAGTTGGAAAGGAACGACGCCACCGCATGGGAACGGACTACTGGTTCATGACGCCAGTATCCAACCCGGACAACACAACACAAGAACTACCTCTCAGTCTCGCAGTCACGGACGAAAGGTCCAACTGCCGCTCCACAAGAACAAGCCAAAGAACAGTGGAGACCAACCAACACCACACCTGCAGACCACACAACTGCAGGGCCATGCCTGGCACCTTTAGGGACTCCGGCTCGAGCTCCCTAAAGTGAGGCACTAGAAACACAGGACTAGCTGAGGATCAGTACGTCTACTGGTGTCCGTACCCTCAACCACGAGCGTGCTACAAGCGACTGCAGACCCACAAACACAAGTCGCTGCCCCAGTCGTCTTTCCCTCAGCCGAACGTACTACTGAAACACAGGAGTGAGGGTGTCTAGGACAGACGATACAGACCTCGACAGTACCCAGTATCGGGACAAGCCCCGAGCACACACACGTGCTTGGCTCACACAAAACCTGGGGCACCCAACTGAAGAGGCATTCTGGAATAGGCGCCGAACCACCAAACTCGACAACACACAAACCACGATATATAAATATATAATCTGTATTACAAACCACAGAACAAAGGTGAAGAATAGCTTGTCCTGGTCACCCTGTGACCCACAAGCTAGCCTACACAGACACTTTACGAACATTAACTATAGTAACCAGGCCTGTCATTGGTCATATCATGACCTCCATTGCCACCTTAACCCAATACACATGAACAATAATTGCACCACCTTATACTAATTAAACCACCATAATTAACTTATAAAAGACATTAAGGAACTGCGACTAGGTTCACATGGGAACCTCACGGCCAAACCATCACAAACTAATTATAGAAGTTATATCACGATAGAGTCTGAGCCCTGCTCATACTCAAAACAATGCAAACACCATGACCACTATGTAAACGACACACTAACTATGTAAGCGACACACTCAAGGAGCGCTACAGGTGCCAATGCACCTCTCACCACTGCCATGCACACGAACCACGATAATCTGATGATCAGGCCAACATGCACCATATAAAGCCCCTCGGACCTGTTAACGTGACAGGGTCCTTGGTCGCCATCAGAATGTGACCCTTCGATATATCTCATTCAAGATCAGAACGCGATAGATCGGATTGTCGCATTCAGAACACGACACCCTGGGCCGTCACCTTCACAGGCGAAACCCTAATCTGGGAACCCCTCTCCGGATTATCCATACAAACCACCCTAAACGATGTTTCAACCCAATTTTCATGCTCATTTCATTGCCCTACCATGGTATCTACTATTCTTAAAGCATTAAACAACTCAAACATGCTTCACGGGCAATCCACGCAACAAGGTAAGGTGGAAACTCCCTACCTTCACGAAGAACATGCAAACCACGCATGATACGGCGTCTCCCCCGCTCCACGTGACGTCCTCACGGCGAGAGGGCGCCAAAAACTCCTCCGGACGAATCGCCCCAAGAAATCGCAGCAACTCCTTCCCTGGCCGAACAGAGTGCACTGCAGCTCTGTTTGGCCAAACCTCCTTAAAAATGTACAGCGGTTGGGAACGCAACGTAGCCCTACGTCGCCACCTGAACGCGACGTAGGAGGCCGTCGCCTTCCCACTATCGACGTCAGCATGGCCGCCCAGCGTGCGACACGCGGAGCGCATGCAGACGACAACCCAAAACAGTAGCAACGTGAACGTGACCACCAAGGTCGTCGCGTTCAGAACGCGACACACCCCTGTCGCATTCATAGGCAAAAAACTTGTGAGTGCTTTGGGCCCAATCTACTAGTCCACGAAGCCTCACAACGCACGGAAGCACCTGTAACATAGGCTAATGGGCCACACATTGGCCACCAAACCCTAAACAAGGATCCATGAAGATCCGAAAAACGTGGGACGTTACATTATTATCACCTAAAAAGGAATGTCATCCTCGACATTCAAAACAAAGCACGGTAAACCGGATTATCACCTAAAAAGAAAATAAATCATATACAGAACAAGTAGGATACACTTTCTCTACATTTGCTTTTCAACCATCTATGCTAATTGATTCATCTATTCATTTCCACACTTGTTCTGCTTTCCATTCTCTTTTCAATTTATTTCACAACTGCTTTATTTCATGGATTCAATTTGCCATTTCTTATCTTTCGACTGTAGGCGATTCTACCTTGCCGGTGGCGCTTTATCTCCTTGGACTCAACCTACTTCCACATTTTCTGGCTGTGTTTGCAACATTTCTTTCTGGGCCATTTTCCTTGCTCAAAACCTTTCACTTTATTCTGCTACCTTTGGATATTATGCCATACTAAACCGTGCTTAAATTTTCAGATTCCTCGATGCCATTCTATTATCCGCTTGTCACTGCTAGCCGTTACTTTGCTTTATCTGTATCCACATTTTCAACTGTTTACTTTTAAGGAAAATTTGCATTATTACCTTTGAATTTCTTGCCTCCTCTAACCATTCTGCACCAACTGTTTTAATTCTTATCTGACTAAGAACCCCTGCCTCTCTGCTCAACTATGCACACACCTTAAACTTTCTTTTAATCATTTAAACCTCGAATAACCTGTGAATATCAAACCTTCCACACTTCCACTGTGCTACTCTGATCATACCGGACATTTGGCAAAATACTCCATAAATTCTGATTTGCTTTTTTCTTACTATCTCTATTCTGATCATGCCACTTACTTAAATTCTGAATTTGACGTACCACTATTAACATATCTTGCTTTGGCTCATATTCTCTAGCTGTCATTGCACTTCTCTTATCTCATAATAACACTGCTTAACTGATTCGGCTCAAGCTCATACTCTGTCTTCAACTATATCTATACCATATTGAATTCTGATTCTTGCCATATTACCACTGATATACTTTACCCTTTACATACCTTACTTACTTTAAACAACATTCTCTAATTAATTCAGCAAACCAAACTCATAACTCTTCACAATTCTCATTCACACTGCTGTGACACTGTTCTTTCTTATCGGGAAAACAAAGCTTCTTAATTATCTCTGCACTACATATACTCTAATGTCTGCCTTTACTTCTACCAAACTCTTGCTCAATTGTATGATGTCCAATCTCAAAATTCATTACCACTAAACTGATCAAACTTTCTCACTCTTTCTGTTCTATTTTGCCACACTTTAATCTACTCTGCTCGCTATTCCTTAACTGATCTGTAGAATTCTGGAAATATTTTATAACAAAATTCATCTATTCATCTGAATTACCTTACTGCAGGCTATTACACAATTCTTGTTGCACATTCCTTAAACTATCTGATTATTGCTGCTCTATAAACTGCCACATTCTTTATCTAATTATAATACTGAACTTTAACTTTACTGCCAACAGCATAATACCTTTTCTACAAAAATTTCTTTCAACTACTCTGCTAACTGACTAATCGCATTGTACCACTTACACTGCAATCTTTCTTATTGAAATACTGCCATAACTATAAACGGAAACTATCTCTTTTAAACACAGTACTTATTCTGCCTGATTCCTTTATTCTGCATTACTGATTTACTACTAAATACCATCTTTTGTTTTCGTATTACGACCCATTTACAAATACCCATTCACAATCTGTCTTGCTGTTCTACTTATTTTGGTGCTGCTTAACTACTTCTCAACTGATCCATGTTTTTCTAATGCAAGCTTTACCTTTTTATTCCCACAAACTACACACAAATGCTAACAACTCTGCCCTTATCGTCAACGTTGTAATCATTTACAATACATTTTGCGAAACCTTTATAGATTGTCATTTATTAACTGAATATCTTTCTTGTAAAATTCTCAGAAAAATCTGGCTACACACTGCTCTTCCTTTACTCTTTCTTTACCCAGTTGGTCACCTCTGCACATGCTTACATAAATCTCTATATCAATTTTTCCATTAACATCATTGTTCACAATAATATTATTCCCAAACTTTCTATTGCAACCATCTCTAATCACAAATACACTTAATCAGACTGCCATACATTGCTACTCCCCTATTTATCTTTACCTCATCTCAAGCTAAACTACCTCACTCAATCATTTCAAACCTGGCATATCACGAATTACGCTGCTCCTTAACATTTATTAATACAGATCTCAAATACAATAATTACTTTTGTTAAAATTCTCAGCCACAATTCACGCATTCAACAACCCTGATCACACTGTTCTATTCCTCATCATAACGATGTTCCCTCTGCTATCCCATCATATCATTACCTTATACCTGTCTCTGCCAACTTTGATCCTCACTAAAATAATTTTACTAGATTCCATAATTGAATTCACTAATCCCTTCAATTTATATGACTGAGAACCTTTAAACAACTATACTTTACCCACAACTGGCATCCTGATGTGACCACTCACACTGTACCACTATCCATACCGTTCCTTAACAACTACCGACAACTACCATCTTCCTTACAACTATACACATTCTCTGCCATTTCTAACAGCTGTCATTTTAACAAACAATGACACATAATTCACCTATCAAAAACCCACGTGAAAACCACACTGGAAATCACATAAAACCACAGACTTACTACCAGCAGTGGACATTAAACCATGTCTTGGGACATTGTAACCACAATGTCTTTTCATATTCTAACTGGACCATTGCTATGATACCAATTGTAACGGACCAATATATTTATGCCCAATAAGGCTCCATATCCAGATCCACCTCCCGCGAATGGATCGAAGTCTTGCAAGGGATAGCTCGTACACATGTCCAATAAGAATATAAAAGACAACCACAATAGTATAAGACACAAGAAAGTACATATCCTCATACCTGTATATAACAATTTACAACTGTCCCGATACATTATTACATGTCTAATTAAAAAGTACAACTACCTGGGGCATACCCCGAGGGAGCACAAGCTCACACAACTCAACTAACACTACTGCTGGTGGTACAAGTCTGCCACAACGCCTTCATATGTCATACCAATGGTAAGCCATGAAAAGAACTATAGGGGAGTGAGTCTCAACAAGTCACAGGCTCAGTAGGGACCACCTAAAAATAACACACAACACTAAAGAGACCTCAACCCTAGAGGGTCTCACTGGAAACACCGATAGCCAAACCATAACAATAACATAAGTCCTCGGAAAGAAAGAGAAACCATAGGACTAGCACAACATCACTAGCCCACCCAACAATAACAATGCCTAGGCCACAAGCCACACAGGCACCTTATTACAACAACTGGTCGCCTAAGCTACAAGCTACACAGGTAAACCACTGCCTAGGCTACAAGCTTCACAGGCGAACCCCAAATACATGGGTAACAGGACTGCCGACCAAGAGCTGGTCCAATATTCCCCAAACCACGATATGTCAAAAGCCACACACATAGTAGCGGGACTAGCTACAACGGGCCAATCCATTATACACTAAATTATAATCAGAAGCTTACCCGAGGAAGGGTAAAACATAACGAGTGGAAGGTCTCACCACATGACCTCCATAGAACACAAGTCCACCTCAACACCTGAAGGGACTGGTACACAATGTGCCACAACACAAAGCTACCCACAAAGGGTACAGCTACCTACCTCCACGAGGTACCACCACGAAACCACAACCATTACTGTGCCACCACCAGGGCACACCATAATAGGTAACACCTCAACCAACGAGTCACACACACAAGCCACCATCTGTGGCAAAGCACGAGTCGGAAAGGAACGATGCCACCACACGGGAACGAACTACTGGTTCATGACGCCAGTATCCAACTCGGACAACACAACATAAGAACTACCTCCCAGTCTCACAGTCATGGACGAAAGGTCCAGCTGCCGCTCCACAATCACAAGCCAAAGAACATGGAGACCAACCACACCACACCTGCAGACCACACAACTGCAGGCCCATGCCTGGCACCTTTGGGACTCCGGCCCGCTCTCTAAAGTGAGCACGGGAAACACAGGACTAGCTGGGGACCAGTACGTCTACTAGTGTCCGTACCCCCAACACGAGCGCACTACAAGCGACTGCACACCCACAAACACACGTATAAACCACAGTAACCAACCATACCTGGCCTGTCATTGGTCACATCATGACCTCCATTGCCACCTTAACCCATCACACACACAACCATATTGCACACACCTTATACTAATTAAACCACCTAATTAACTTATAAAGACATTAGAACCGCGACTAGGTTCACACGGGACCTCACGGCCACACCATCACAAACTAATTATAGAAGTCTATATCCGATAGAGTCTGAGCCCTACTCATACTCAAAACAACGCAAACACCATGACCACTACGTAAACGACATGCTACTATGTAAACGACATGCTCAAGGAGCGCTACAGTGCCAATGCCCTCTCACCACTGCCATGCACAACGAACCACGATAATTGGATGACCATGCCAACATGCACCATATAAAGCCCCTCGGACCTATTAACGCGACGGGTCCTTGGTCGCCATCAGAACGCGACCCTTCGATATGTCGCATTCAAGATCAGAACGCGACAGATCGGGTTGTCGCGTTCAGAACGCGACACCTTGGCCGTCGCCTTCACAGGCGAAACCCTAATCTGGGAACCCTCTCCAGATTATCCAACCACACTAAATAATATTTCTACTTCGGTTTTCATGCTCATTTCATTGCCCTACCATGGTATCTACTGTTCTTAAAGCATTAAACAACTCAACATGCTCCACGGGGAATCCACGCAACAAGGTAAGGTGGAAACTCCCTACCTTCACGAAGAATGCACAAACCATGCATGATACAGTGTCTCACCTGCTCCACGCGACGTCCTTGCAGCGAGAGCGCGCCAAAAACTCCTCCGGAACCCCGAATTGCCCCAAGAAACCACAACAACTCCTTCCCTGGCCGAACAGAGCGCACTGCAGCTTTGTTTGGCCAAACATCCTTAAAAACACACAGCGGTTGGGAACACGACGTAGCCCTACGTCGCAACCTGAACACGACGTTGGAGGCCGTCGCCTTCCCACTGTCGACGTCAGTATGGCCGCCCAACGTGCGACACACGTGTGCATGCAGACGACAACCCAAAACAGCGGCAACGTGAATGCGACCACCAGGCCGTCGCATTCAGAATGCTACACACACCCCTGTCGCATTCCACATGCAGAAACCCTGTGAGCACTTTGGGCTAATCTGCCGGCCCATGAAGCCTCACACGTATGGAAGCACCTATAACACTGGCTAATGGCCACACACTAGCCACCAAACCCGCTAAACAAGGATCCACGAAGATTCGAAAATCGGACGCGTACAATTTAAGCTTATAGGTTTTAGGAGTCCTAATGCAACTAGGAAGGAAGGGTTGCGGTTTTGGGTTACTCCTTCCAAGTTTTGATGGTTTCTCACCCAATTAGAGTGTTGTAAGGCTTTAGGAAACCCTCTAGTAAGTTTAGGCACGAATTTGGGTTGCTAATGTGGCTAATTGCCTTAAGATTTACCCTAATTGCCTCTTTCTATTTTCAGCACAATTAGGGTTACGAATTTCCATGTATTTTTCTTGCTTCATTTTATTCTTGGGCCAAAAGTTGTCCATTGGCCCAAATCTCCTAATGGTTTGTCAATTCACATTGTTTAGAGCTCTTTTCATCATTTTTATTTAATTTATGATCACATCATCTACCCTTGATCATGGTTTTCCGACTTTCTTTCCTAATTATGATAATTAGTCACCATGTGTCATAATTGGCCATCGGATTTTTCATTTTAATGATTCCTTTGTGAACCATTTAGGAATATTGTTTAGGGTTGAACTTTATTTTTAATGGAATTTTCTGATGTGTTTTTGCACATACGATAATGGTACATATGTTTCTATTATTCCGATAATATAATATTTGTTTCCATTTATTTCAAATTTTAATTACTGAATTTTTCAGGGTGCTACATAGGCTGTGTAGGACACTGCTACAATGGCACGAGGTTGGAGAGAGGTACTTTTCTCGGCCGAGTTAGTGCAACAGTGTGCAAAGACAATCAAATTGATCAGTATAGATTGTAAATAGCACCGACCAGGCAGAAGAGTTACGCAGATATCTGCAAGAGGCTGTTGTAGTTTTAAGATGGTGACTTTGTTTTCTTGAGAATCTCGCCACCCAAGGAGTTTTTAGGTTTAGGAAGAGGGGGAAGCTCAGTCTGAGGCACATTGTCCTTTTCTCATCCTAGAGTGGATTGGTGATGTTACATACAAGTTGTCTCTTCTGCCAGAGTTGTTAGGTGTGCACGACGTCTTCCACGTTCACATTTGAGGAGATACTGCCAGATCCTTCTCATGTGCTCGACTACACACAGTTAGAGGTTGCGCCATACTTGTTAGTGCCATAGTACCCAGCTAGTGTTGTGGGTCGTAGAGTGCAGTAGTTGCGCAAGAGGCAAATTCCACTCGCTAATGTCGTCTAGGAAAACCGCATCAGTGGCGAAGCCACGTGGGAGCACGTGGATGAGATGAGAAAGCATTTTCCATACCTATTTGAGTGACTGGTATGCCTTATTTTGGGTTTCCGTGACCAGTTTTCCCCACTTTAGTTTCGAGGATGATATCTTTTTGTTGTTAGGATGTACACCCAGGGTGTTTTAGCCTTTGGTCTCATCCTTGGGATTGCAAGGTATTGACCTGTCACCTTACGAAGGAAATAGATGGGCGTCATATTCTGGTTGAGATACACCCTATTGACTGTTGCGTTCTTGCTTTTAGATGTTGTGTGGTTTTTGTCATTTGTTGTTGGAGCATACGTGCCATGTGTCAGGATGCATATGGTGTGAAGGCGATTACCAGTTGTTCCATTCAAGTAGCACGCATACAGAGTGACACATGTTAGTCTTTTTTATCAACTTTAACTTACTTTTTAGAGTCATGACGAGGTGGCCGTTGTATTCACTTTTGATCCCGACACTCGGGCTGTCGCGTTATGAGAATCGAGACCTATAAAACTTAGGCCTGCAGATCTCCTCTCCCCTTTCCTCTCTCTTCTTCCTCTCTTCCTCTCTCCTCTCTCCGAGTTGCACCTCACCTTGGGTTTCTTCTTTGACTTGGTGGCTTCTTGGCTTGAAGGTGGACTTCCCTTGCTCGTGGAGGGTCCTAACGTAGAGCTTGGAGTGAGGAGGAGGTGACCATGCGTACGAGAAGACCCAATGGGTTGTCCCTTCATTTAGGTAGGGAATCCAATCTTCCCCCTAGTTTTAGCATGCTTAGGATTTCCCCCACCTTATGGAAGCCCATAATCCTTATTTCATCTTCTTGTATAGCCCCTATGCGAATATTGGAGCGGGCTACAGTTAATATAAAGTATAGAGCGTAAAGAGACATCAACCATTGCACAATTTGGAATAATGCCAAAAGAAACAACTTTATTAAAATTCCACTATTTGCTATTACATCCACTAATGTAGAGCCAAACTATGGCCCATAGTACTTTATTCACATAAAAACAAACTACCTATTCAACTAATACTAAGACATCTAGATGACAACCATTTGGTCACTCTTGCGATTGCTCGTCCCCATCCTCATACGTGTGGTATTCTCCACCGACTCACCTGAAACACATATAACGAATAGCTAGGATGAGCGATAACGCCCAGTAAGACTTAATATCTCGAGGACAAACATGCTTTAAGTGATTAATGTCTTGAATAACAGGATAACTAGAGAGAACGATCGAGAGAATAATAGCACATGATAGAAAGAGAACAATAGTACTTTTCAATGAATATAACATAACTAGCACGTAAAGGAATGGCCATATCAGGAGATAGCACTTCATGATAGCACGATAGCACACTAGTCAAGATATAACTTTGATTTCTTTAGATTATCAAGATATTGGCACTTGACTGTAACGACCCGACCTCCTGGACCCCCGCCAGGGACCCCGAAGGTCGCGCTTCTACCCACGGATCCGAAGACCCGGAAGGGTTAGAATTTAGTCCAGTGAGATAAGCAATGAATTCAAATACTTATAACAAGAAAGATCGCACATAATAAAGAAATTATGTACAACATGTCCCCAATAAAAGTACAGGTAACAGAAAGAAAGGTGCAGTCCTTAAGGGGCATACCCCGAGGACTTGCAAAAGGCCACTCTCAACTCACGGTACAAGCGCTCACGTCTACAACTCACACTGCTGGCAATGCCGGTGAACAAGCCGCCACCACGACCGTCCGACAACGAACTCCTGTGACAGCAAGTCCCTACCTGAAGAGAGTAGGGGGTGAGCCTCACGAATAGGCTAAGTAGGGATAACCAGTCCCTTACCAGCCAGAGCAGCAGGAACTCCAACAAAAGTGAAGCAACTACTCTAGAAAGCAGTAAGTGGGAAACACCTACTGCATAGTACTACAAAGCCGGAATAGAGTAAACACCACGACCCACAACCAGGGTTGGGCCAAACACGACTCCCGCAGAAGCAGCGGAGTCAAAACAATGCGGAAGCAATACCTCGGCCCACACCCGCGGAGAAAAGGAGCTCACGGAACATCGGAGCAACCACGTGAGACCAGAGTCTCATGACACAAGCACCAACTTCCCGGACCTCCACGAGGTCGGAAGGAATAACCAGGTGTCACCACGAGAGGCACCGAGCAACCACGTGAGAAGCACTGTCTCACCATAGGCACGACCACCTCAGACCTCCACAGGTTGAGGGCCCACAAGCATAACTACCCTGGACCTTGGACACGCCACGAGGTCAGGGAACTACACACTCCGGTGCCACCACAGATGGCACCAAGGAACGGGTTACCGAAACAACAGTCGGGCGTCTGCACCAGGCACCCTGAGAGAACCCGCAGAGTAGAAGCCACTAAACAAGCCCACGAGGCCAAACCAACCAAGCCCATAGACACTAGACACGGCCAGGCTACACCACCGTGCAGGCTAGGGCAACGAGAAACATTCTCGGAAACAACGTGAGAATACCTTCACAACAAGAGCAACCAGCACCGCCATAGGCATCTAGAGAGGACACACAGTCCACCCCTCTCGCTCGCCAGCCGCTGACTCCTGCCTATGACCTCCCTAGGTAGAGTGAGGCTAGTGAGTCATAGAAAAGAACACAACCACACCACCGCAGCCCGACCGAGCTGCGGCCCCACGCCTGACCTCTCTACGCGGCTCCGGAACCAACGTTGAGTGAGGCAGTGAGAAGGACTAGCTGGTCCGCACTGGAAGAGTGCCTCAACCACCTCGACGACCAGACCAGCTAAGAGAGCTCTACAAACGACTCTACGCCGTTGTCCCCACCGTTTTCCCCTTCTACTCCAAGTCCGAGACTTGAGCATGCCTGCCTCCCGGAGAAACTCCCTCTGACACAAACCGTGGGGCTGGGGGTCCCAGGTAATGGTAACAACCTATCTCGTGGACACGCCCTCAAGTGCCTAGCACCGGGCGAACAGAGAACTGGCGGGGCAACCACCACAGAAACGATACAACTGGCTTGTAACCAAGACAAGCCTAGCAGGCACAGGCATGCACGGCACCCCTTCTGGAAACCCCCATAAGGGCCGTCGGCCAACGCCGGCACACACGACACGGCCCGAGAAACTGGAACACCACCCGATAGAACAAAAACCATTGCTCTTCTAATAATCGATTGATAGTCAGACAATCAATTATTAGACAGACGCGAGCCTCCTAGCACTGCCGCTAGGACACGGCCACGAAGGTGTCACCTTCGGTCACTGAACGCAAGGAGGCAACCTGCCGCGTTCCCACCAGAAGGTCCTAAGGGCAACCCTGCCCTGGGGCACATGCCGACACGCCACCACGGCCATGGAAACACTCGAGGTACACAGGTCTTATCACGCCCTCCTAAACCGTCGCAATACCATCGCGACGGATAGGGCAACTGCGACAACAACCGAGTCGCGACGGGGAGGAGTGTCGGCGACAACAACCTTGTCGCGATGGGAAACCTGGTCGCAACCCGACCCTTATCGCGATGGCCAACCCACACCGCGATAAGGTCGCGTCTGATTGGGGCGACGCCTCCTCTGATGTCGCGATGCACTCGGCGGTCGCGGCATCAGCTGGAAGGCCGACTGCCGGGATGCTACATCCCGGGTCTCCATGACACTACAACTAGCACACCACGGGGAGGGGAGCTTGGGGAAAGCCTTTTTAAGCATGCATTCACACACGAGGATCCCAATTGCCCGGGAAGGAAAGAGTTCTAGAAATGCCTACAGAAAAGAAGAACCGAACTCCCAAAGGGGTCTTCACAATGCCAAGGCCGCCACCTCCTTGCTCCACACGATGCTCCAGTGCTCCGCACGAGCCGCTGCCGCTCCTCCAAGCTCCACGCCGCCGGGAGAGAAGGGAAGGAGGCTTCCCACCTCGGAGAGGAGGAGGGAAGGGAGAAAGAGCCCAAAAGGTAAAGAAGGGGCGCTGACCAAGGCTTTTAGCCTCTGGCCCCCATAACACGATGGGGCGGGGAGTCGCGTTACCAAGCTTAACGCAACGGCTGCCCACTTCGCGACCAGAACCACGTCCCACCTAGACGCCGCGACAACCCGACAAATCAGTCTGCCACGCTTGCCACTCTGACAGGCGTCAGACCACCAAAAGCGGAAAGTAGTCGCGACCCATTGACCAAGCGCGACAAGAACGCGACGCAGGCACTGGTCGCAACATGGATGACTGTCGCGACGACTATCTCCGTCACGACACTAACACGTCGCCAAGGCCGGACACGTTAGTGCCAGTCATCCCACACACAAACGGAAATCCGGAAAGCCCGAGATGTTACAATACATCCAACAAAAAATAATTTCATCCTCAAAATTAAGGGAGAAACCTGGTCGGAGAAAACAACAGGTGCAAAGGGACCACTAAGTTGCATCGCGACTTCCCGGTGGTCGCCACCACGACCCTGCCACAAAGGGAGTGCCTAATCGGACATCCGACAGCTCATAGAGCGCCCACTAACTGGCGTGGAGCACACAATCGGATGTCGACAACTCCACAGGTGCGGCGTGCACCGAACCGACCAGAAACACTGAAAACCGCCAGTTGAAAACTACGCGACTGAGCCCTCAACAGACCACACCGTTGAGACCAACGGTCAGTAACTCACTCTGTCGCAACGACAAGACAGAGGACACCCTATTGATGGCAAAACGAGAAAACGTCAAGAGGTCATCCACAAGACTCCACTGAATGGCTCCGCACAACTTAGCAACAGCTAGCACCTACGGCAAGGCCAACGGAGAGCTTCTTAAAGGTGACCAAAAACCAAGCGAAAAACACGCATGTGGAGAACCCACGGCTGTCACGTCCTAGCAAAATTCCATTTACTGAATATGACAGATAATTATTACAAGACAAGTAACATAAATTTTGTTCATAAACAACTAGATCCGCGAAAGTTATTACATAATAATCCTCATTATAGTCCAAATGAGGAGCAAGCAAAAGGAGACTGTAACGTTATTACATTTCCACTTAACTACAAGAAAACAAAAGATCACAGCATTTCTTCACATAGGGTGGTCCACTCAGCACTCAAGTCCCCCTTAAGCCATATTTCCATCTGGTTCACCTGAAAATGTTAAATTGAGTGAGCTAACTAGCCCAGTAGAACTCAATTCCTCTACCTCAAAGGATTCAGATGCATATATTCAAGGTAAGACAAGTATAGATTTCTGACATGAAGTGTTCAAGATAACGAAACAAGCAAGATAATCTTGATAACAAGTATTGAACAAGAATGCTTTAGAAGCAAGATTAATCACTCAGGATGATACTTAATTCAGAATCAGACAATTTCACACACACAAGCATGATATGATGACTAATCAAGCACGAACTGATGCATGCCAACATCCACGATGTCCTTATCGCCCTCGCGTGGCCACTGACGAATTCGAGCACTCCCTCCAGGACTGAACCAACCTTTATTTGCCAGGCATAATTTCTAAATGAGTCCGAGACTCTCAAATTGTCATCATCACATCATCATTGTAATGAGTCAAGGATACACAAGGTTCATTCAAAGTTTACACACAAGAGTGAAGGAACTCTGTTTCCTTACTAATTCAGAAATTATAATCCTTCGGGGTCAATTTTGTTCGGAACTTTGGAGAAATGATTTATGATACAAAGAAGGGTAAAATGACTGGTTCTAGTAGGTATTTAGGTGGTAAAAACCAATAAACTTATGTGGACTACTAGTTGGAACAATTGGATAAGATTTGCATCAAGGAACGGAGCAGAACGAGTGCTGGAAACATGGCACTGTCAGTACTTGTCGACAGGCACAAGCTTGCTGCGACAGGGGCTGGTTTCCAGAACTGAAATTTCAGTTCTGTATATTCCTGTCGACAGCAAGATAAGGGGCTGTCGACAGAAACACACAGGATGATTTTCTGGTTTCTAGAAATAGGTTCCTGTCGACAGCAAGAAGTTCGTTTGTCGACAGGTCCTATGTGAACTTTCAGAAAGTCATTAAATTCAACTCCAAATGGTTCTACAAAGTTCCTCTATCAATCCTAACATGATTAGACTTGAACAAGGAGTTTTCAGTTTTATAGCTCAATGCAACATGACAAGAAAATGGAAGAAAGATCGTGGAATATAAATCACATGGATGATTACAAGAAGTTAAACTCAAGGGGATTTAATGGAGAGCACTTTTCTCAGGACTCCTCTCTTTTCATTGATCATATATCAAGTACACTCACTTGAGACTTCCATGGTCTCTTAACGAATCAATTTCACGAAGGAGAAAGAACCGTTATGGTTCTGTCTACACTATACCATGGAAACGATAGGATTTCAGATTTTAAACAAGTTGAGGGCATGAAAAAGGAGTAATGTGTAACTTCCCATGGCTTAAGGACTAACTAAATATGAGGAAAGGTCTAGTTTCTACCATGGACAAATCTCTAAGCTTTGGAAAATAGCATGACTTCTTCAGACTTGAAATCCCCTGACTTATCAGATTTGAAAATAGCATGCTAAGGTACCACATACCATTAACCAGCAATTCAAGGAGGAATAACAGGGGAATGAAGGAAGGTTAGAAAAAGAATCCTCCCATGATCATACTTCCTGAACTAAAGAATGACAGACACATGATAAGGATCACTTCAAACAATCAATCTAAGAGTGGAAAGGAAGAGGATTAGGAATTGAATCCTACCTAGCTTAAAGGAGATGAAGAAAATAACCACAAGTAGATGAGTAAGCAGGTGTAGCTTGATATAGTAATAGAAATAGCCTCCAAGATGGCTCTACAGTCACTCCTCAGCAACAGCTCCAGCCAGAGCTCGAACAGGGACAAGATGTACGAATGAGAGAAAGATAGCAATTCCCTTGTAGTAGCTTCTTCACAGAGTTTAGCACTCAGAAACACCTCCCAACATGAGATCACCCAGTGCAATGGCAGAAGCATAACAGTAGAACAGGTTGGAAAGATGGTTACGAAGGATTTTAGGGTGAATTTATAACCCAAGGGTGTTGCCATGCACGTTGGCACCTCACCCACCCAGGTGGCGTAGTAAAAGCTATGGACTTTTACCATTTGACAAGAGTTACATGCACAACTCACATGCTACAGCTGTGGGTTAACGTGGTAATCCCTTCCCCATGTGCGCTGGCCTTCCCAGAGCCACCCACGTAAGCCTCCGGAATTCCATAAAAACCAACCGTAAATACACCATAATTCGGCTGGTCCAATAAACTTGATGTAAACATATCCAAATGGTATCCATTTGGCATGAAATTTTAACCATAGGCTAATATTATGGTTTTCTAATTATGGTGATTTTTATTTAATTTTGGATTTTATTTTACACTAGGTGAAAAATCACCCGAAAAATGGTCACGTCGACTTAATCTCAAAATCCGCGCGTCGAAAATTTGGATAATTACATTTCTGATTTCTCCACATTTTTCTGGAAATTATGGTGCTCTCGGATTTTTATTTCGTTGTCATTTTTCGGTGTCGCCTGTGGAAGCGCACACTTCTGTGTACGACATTGGGTAACGTACGTTACCACTAATCATACCCAAATATCAATTATTTCAGTTTAATGACAATCCTAATGTATATTAACCACATTATTCATATTTTTTTAGCACTTTAAATTTTTGGGGTGTTACAATGGCGAGCAAGATAGTGTTTGCCGACACCACTAGATCTCACCCAGATCGTCCTCGTGGTCCGACAAGGACACACAACGATGTGGAGCCACAGAAAGCTAAACCACACGCTCCATAGGCACACACGCAGAGACAAAACCAAGGAGGACGTCTGAGGTTGGCAAGGCCAGACAACTCAAGACGTCGGCAACTACACAGGAAACGAAACAACTGCAGAGGTCAAGGGCAGCACGTCGACCTCAAAGGGACCCAAACCAAAGTAGGGTACCACAGCCGAACACACTCGCACCCTAAAGCGAGAGGGGAAAACCCGGACACAAACCATGACCAAAGCCTGGCGTACCACCGATAGGGCTACCTAGACAAGGCAAAGCAGCCACCCCACAGCGGTGGTAACGGTATAGCCAAAGGCATCGTCCAGCACAAGGTGTCCCAGAGGTAGAAAGCTCAACGCCTCCAACATCGAGCAAACTCGTAAAACGACGCATGAAACTTACGATCAGGACACACGGCACAATACACGGTGCCAACACAAGCACCATGAGCCACCCAAGGCACAATACAATGCACCCAAGCTCCAAACGGAACAAAACGAACCACTCGATCACGAGCACAAGGTGCTACCACAAGCACCAAAACCAGAAGCACCAAAACCAGGCAAGATGCACACAGGCCGAAACAACACAAGCTAACAGGAAGGACTCTCCACAAGAGACCTTCCAAATGCCACACGCAAGAAGCCACAAGCCAGAAAGGGCAGAACAGGCCACACCGGCAACAAACCCTCAAGGCACAAGGACACAAAACATCGAAAAAGAAACACACTCCAGGTGCAGTACACAATCGCACAACGGCCTGAAACGACTCAAGACCAACAGAAAGGGGCTCTCCACCAGAGACCCACAAGAGAAACGCGCGAAAAACTAACAGCTTCAAGAGCGCAACAACTATATTGGCTCTTAGAAGCGTGTAAACACAGGGCACCGCTCCTACCACCACAGGTGGGGAGGGCCACACGCCCAACGACGACAAGTGCCTCCAAAGCACAGCTGAGGCATAAGAGAAACACACACTGGAACGATGCCTGCACAAGCAAGCCAAACAGAAGAACACCCAGTGTCGCCTCACACTAAAACAGGGCACGCTGCCCTACATCGTCCTGTCAGGCGACAAGAAACCAGCACAGCAAGAGACGGGACAATAGGTCACCACAACCTATCGCACCACAAGGAACCATGCGCACGAGGGGAGCAACTAGCTCAACCTCAAGACAGCACAAGGGGAGGGACCTTCGCCACAAAGGTCACCACGGTGCGCAACATGGCACTAAATGCCATGTGAAAGCACACACCACCCCTGCAACCCACAAAAAGTAGAGGAAGAAGGCACACAACAGGCCTCCTCCTCGCACGAAAGAGGAAACAACAATGCAAGCAATAACAAACTAAACCATAGGGACCCACAAGTGGTCCTGCCGGCACAACCAAGAAACTTGGAAGCAAACAACACGACGAACTGGCCAAACACAGGGCCACACACAGGGTCAAGGTCCACCACCTTGACCAAAAGCAGACGAGCAGACTGCACACAATAGTCCAACCCAAGGGAAGATGACTCCACCGAAGGTCGCAATAATGCGCATCCTAGCGACACAACACCACAGTGGAGCATCATCACCCCGAGCAACCAATGGAAAGCAAGGGAGGAGAACTCTCACAACGAGTCTCTTCCACACGTAAGGGGAAACCACTAAACAAGACTGGCACTTCCACAGAAGCACAACCAGCCAGATACCCATGGCACTCACCAGACTACCATCTGGCAGAGCCCATAGGGTGCGAGAAACGAAGCCAACCTCTCGATCTTGGGGACACACGAAGTCCCACCAACGCAACGGGAAACAAGAAAAATGATCTGGAAGACAATCTAGCCAGCACCACGGCCAGACACATGGTCAAAAGCACCACACCATGACCGACAACACCTAGGCAGACTGTAACATGGATAGTCCCACTGGCAACAGCGACAGCTCATCTCCACAGAGAGAGAGTAGCGACAAACAGAAAAACAACACAAGGAAGCTTGGGGAGGACCTCTACCCAAAGCACCAAGAGCCGTTATGGGAAAACATCACCAGAACGCAACCCAAACAAACGGCCAACAGAGAGAACATAGTAGACAGCAGAAGCAACACAAACTGGTTCTGGGAGAACCTCCACCAGAACCAACAAGGCTCTGTTCTGGAAAAACCCCACCAAAACGCAACGGCCAACACATAGCAGCATACCTCAACCCTGAGGTAGCACAACAACCGGCCGAAACAAGCCCAGAAGAGTCCGAGAGCGAACCTTACTAGGACAACAACCAACAATTCTGGGAAACCACACCAGAACATAGGGCAACCAAGCGATGCACCTCAACCTTGAGAGCAACACAACGGCAACCAACCAGACACATAGACCTCAAACTAAGGAGGTAGCACAGCGGAAGACTTTAACGAGCACAGAAGAAGCAGTCCCAGAGGGAGAGGACTCCACTAGGACAACCAAAACGGTTATGCGAAAACATCACAGAACACAAGCAGCCAAGCGATGCACCTCAACTAGAGGGCAATGCCGCAACAGCAAGAAACGAGCACAACATAGTTCTGGGAAACCTCATGTAACGTTCGACGTTTGATCGTTCTGTGTTCTTGTGTTGACGTGGAGGCCAGTGTATGGCCGATGACAGGTGTGTAGCAGGTGATCCTGCAGGTTTTGAGGTTTTGCCCAAAGTGTTCTCTGTCTCTCAGTTTTTAACGCGGGCGATTTGAGGGTCGCGATTTGATCGCGACAGTGAGGGGCGTGCGTTATGATCGCGACAGACTGTGGCGTCGCGTTCATGTCACTGCCGGTTTAAGTGAACGTATGCATGTCTGCAACATGTCGTAGGCTGGGAGCTCGGATGACGTCAGCAGGCTTATCGCGACAGCCTTGAGTGTCGCATTTAGGTCGCGGTCATGAAGAGCGTCGCGTTCTTAACTGCGTTATGTTTTTAAGTAACCCTAGCAGAACAGAGCTGGTGAAAGCTCTGCTCGGCCAGGGGGATTTGCTGTGGAGATTTCTTGGCGATTTGACTTGCTAGAGCTTGGTTCGACGAGCTTCCACCGCGAAGACGTTGCTTGGAGTGGAGGGAACCTCGTACGAGCTTCAATCTTTGCGTTCTTCGTGAAGGTAGGGAGATTTCCTGAGTTTGAACTGTGAGATTCTTGTGTGAAGTGGTTAATGTGTTTCCTGCTTTCTAAAACGTAGATAGCATGTGTAGGAACACATTAAAGCATGAAAATGGACTGTGAACTAATGATTATATGGTGATTGGGGTGATTGGATTGAAGGGTTCAAGACAGGGATCACACCAGCTGTCGCGGTCGCTGTGGGAGTCGCGACCAGGTCGCGACACCCTGAACCGTCGCATTCTGAAGGCGGTCTATCTCGCCGCTGCGACCACAGCCGAATGTTGTCTTTCAAGTATAAATGTTGGTGTAGAATTATCTGTTTAGTACAGTTCATGTATATGGTGATGGAAAGAGGTGCATTGGCACTCTCTTCGCTCGAGCAGCGTGTGGTCTGTAGTTTACTTGTTGTTCACGCGATTTACGAGAAGGTTCACGCAGCTTGAGCGTTGCGCACGTGGTTTATGTGTACGTAGTGTGTAGTTTGACGCCTTCCGTGGATTCCTCTTCAGTTGGGAGCCCCAGGTTTTGTGTGAGCCAGGCACGTGAGTGCTCGGGGCTTGTCCCGGTACAAGGTACCAACGAGGTCTTGTCGTCTTCCTGGACACCCTCGCTCTAGTGTTGAGTAGTACGTCCGGCTGAGGGAAAGACGGCAGTGGGACAGCGACTAGAGAGTTAGTTGTGTTGTCGCTTGTAGCGCGCTCGTAGTTGGGGGAGACGAACACCAGTAGACGTACCGGACCCCAGCTAGTCCTATTTTTCCAGTGTCTCACTTTAGGGAGCTCAGGCCAGAGTCCCTAAAGGTGCCAGGCATGGGCCTGCGAGGTGTGTGACTTGCAGGTTGTGGTGGTTTAGTTAGACTCCACAGTTCTTGTACTTGTTTAGTGGAGCGGCAGTTGGACCTTTCGTCCGTGGCTGCGAGACTGAGAGGTGGTCCTGTGTGGTTTGTCCGGTCAGTTACTGGTGTCGCGAACCAGTTGACGTGGCTCGAGTGTGGCATTTTCCTACTGTAGCGTACACTGTTTGGTGTTGCCGTTTATTTAATTATGTTGTTCCTGTTAAGCGGCAAATGGTAAGCTACATTTACAGTTTTACATCCTGCTTAATATTGTTATAAATTGTTAGAGTAGCATTTCTTGCTTTGCTACTTGTGTTGGTTTGCTCGGTTTCTAGGGAGTTTCCCTACTGAGCCAGTGACACGTGAGGCTCACCCCTACCTCCTACCAGGTGAGGGAGATTCGGAGATTTCGCGTCCATTGTCCAGTGGAGGGTCTGCACCACCAGCAGTGTAATTCTACTTTACTGTTGTACACCTCGGGGTATGCCCCAGGTTCTGTTGTAGTTTGGCTACAGTTATGCTATGACTATGTATATTCATGTAAATATTTGTGAGATTGATAGATCTTATGAATGTTTGAGTTGATTCCTTTATATTTCTTTGGACTCGTGGTTCGATATCCCTTGCGAGGCTTCGGCCCGTTTGCGGGAGGCGGACTCGATTCAGGCTTGCTAATGGGTTAGTGGTCTGAATGGCTTGGTCCGTCACAGTGGTATCAGAGCAGAAGTCTGTAAGAATATAAAGGAATTGAAATACATAGTCATGTCTCTACTGTAACTCATTGCTGGTAGTGACCCTGATTTTGTATTGATTTCTTGTGTATTGTGTTGTTGGAATAATATTGTGTAGGTTTAATAATGGCCGAAAGGGAGATGTAGGAGGTGATGGAGAAGGATTAGGAGGGGATCCTACCCAGAGGATGATAGAAAGAATTTGGGAAAGTTTAACAGAAATTCGAGTAAGATTGGATCAGCAACCACCGGTGCAACCAGCGACAGTAGTACCACCATTACCGGAGGAGGCTGTACCTATAGCTCCAGTTCCATTTCACCCAGAGTAGAGGTACCTCCTGTAGTACCTGTACAACCGGCAGTTCCAGTAAGACCAGTTAATAGAGAGGGGATTACGATGCTTGTGGAGCAATTTTTGAGATTGCAACCCCCTACATACGGGAGGCCCCAACCGGATATAGCGGAACACTGGATACATGAGATTGAGAGGGTTTTTACAATAATGAGGTGTCCCCAGGAAGATAGAGTATTACTTGCAGCATACCAGTTATGAGGGTTTGCGCAGGAATGGTGGCGGCTGAAGATGCAGACAGTCTTTACAGGTAGGGAGGAGGATACTATCCCATGGTCGGAATTCTTGACAGTTTTAATGATTCCTTCTTCCCAATGCAAATTCAGCAAATGAAGAGAGAGCAATTCAGGACATTTCAGCAGGGGAACCTTTCGGTGCTTGAATATCAGATGAGATTATAGCCTTGAGTAGGTATGCCCCATATGTTGTGACAGATAAAACAATGATGGTGGAATACTTTATTCGAGGTCTGAGGCCGGAATTGCAAGATGCAGTAATTCCATTGATGTGTAGAACAGTGGAAGAGGCAGCTCAGCGAGCAGCAGTACTTGAGAGGACTGTTCGGGCTAGGCAAGGGCAGTCTCAGGCAGGTGGATTGGGATCAAGTAGCTTTCGGTATCCGCAACGTCAGGAGGAAGTAGTAAAGGAAAAGTACCTTCTGGAGCTTCTTCATCATCTGGAATAGGAAAATGGGGTAAGCAGATTAAGAAAATCTTCCAGGGAGGCCGAGGTAGAGGCAGGCACGGGTTTTCCGCAGGGAGGTTTTCAGCAGGGTCGTGGTTATAGGCCACCTGTTCCGGAAGGATCCAGCAGAGTTCGGCAGGGCAGTCATCGGCACCTCCATCTTTCCGATGTTATAATTGTGGACAGCCAGGACATTTAGCAAGAGATTGTCCATATCCTCGAGAGCAGACTTATGGTAGAGGTATTCAACCGCAGCAGCAACAGGCTTTCAGCGGTCAGCAGAGCAGGGTAGAGGTTCACATATCAAAGAGGAGGACGGGGTCGAGTAATGGCTATTACTAGAGCTCAAGCGGAAGCATCCAATCTTGTTGAAGGTATTCTATCTATCTTTGATTTCACTGCTAAAGTATTAATTGATCCGGGTGCTTCTCATTCATTTATTTCTGAAGATTTTCTGGATAGTTTGGTACATCCTTTAGAAGAGAAATCTTGTGAGTTGGTAGTGGAAATTCCCTCAGGAGGATATTTGTTGACTTCTTGCTTTCTAAAAGAGTTCCAATAGTGATTCATGGAAATCAAATGTGTGCAACATTATATGCTTTACATTGAAAGAATATGATGTGATTTGGGAATGGATTGGTTAGAGGCCTACGGGGCAATGGTTGATTGTAGAAAGAAAGAAGTCAGATTTAGCAGGCCTGGTGGCGAAGTGTTTGAATTTTAAGGTATGCCTTTTTACACTCCCAAATCATTATTTCTGCACTTAGAGCTAGAAAGTTAATTAATGCGGGATGTGTAGCGTATCTTGCCTCTGTAGCCTAGTTGAATCTGATAAGTCTGTAGATTTAGTACCAGTGGTTAGAGAATTTGCAGATGTGTTCCCAGATGAGTTGCCAGGTTAGCTCCGCATAGAGAAGTGGATTTTTCAGTGGAATTGCAACCAGGCAGTTTACCTATTTCTAAGGCACCATATAGAATGGCTCCAGCAGAATTAAAGGAATTGAAGAAGCAATTGCAGGAATTGTTGGAAAAAGGTTTTATCAGGCCTAGTCAATCACCTTGGGGAGCGCCAGTGTTATTTGTTAGAAAGAAAGATGGTAGTCTAAGAATGTGTATAGACTACAGGCAGCTGAATAAAGTACAATTAAGAATAAATATCCACTTCCTAGGATTGATGATTTGTTTGATCAATTGCAATCAGCTAAAGTGTTTTCCAAGATAGATTTGAGGTCGGGATATCATCAATTGCGGATCAGAGAAGAGGATATAGAGAAGTCAGCTTTTCGGACCAGATATGGGCATTATGAGTTGTTGTGATGCCTTTTGGATTGACAAATGCACCTGCAGCATTTATGAATTTAATGAATAAAATATTTCATCAATATTTGGATCAGTTCATAGTCGTTTTTATTGATGATATATTAGTCTATTCAGCATCAGAAAAAGAGCATGCAGATCATTTGCGAATCACTTTGCAGATATTAAGAGACCATCAGTTATTTGCTAAGTTTAATAAATGTGAATTTTGGTTGAAGGAGATTCAGTTCTTGGGTCATGTGATATCAGGTGAAGGTATTGCAGTGGATCTAGCTAAAGTTGAGGCAGTAATGAAATGGGAAGAGCCGAAGTCAGTGTTTGAGATTAGAAGTTTTCTTGGTTTGGCAGGCTACTACAGAAGATTTATCCAAGACTTTTCTACGATAGCAGCACCAATGACGAGTTAACAAGGAAAGGTGTTCCTTTTGTGTGGTCTCGGAGTGTGAGTGTAGATGCAGTTTTGCAGAGTTGAAGAAAAGGTTGACATCAGCACTAGTTTTAGAGATTCCATCAGGAAGTGGTGGATTTGTTCTATATACAGATGCATCCAAGAGAGGTTTGGGAGCAGTGTTGATGCAACATAGCAAAGTAATTGCTTATGCTTCCAGGCAATTGAAAAAGTATGAGGAGAACTATCTAACTCATGATTTAGAACTGGCGGCGGTTATCTTTGCATTGAAAATGTGGCGGCATATTTGTATGGTGAAAGATTTGAAATTTTCACTGATCATAAGAGTTTGAAGTATATTTTCTCTCAGAAAGATTTGAATCTAAGGCAGTACGATGGATGGAATATCTAAAGGATTACGACTTCAATTTGGCATATCACCCTGGCAGGGCGAATGTGGTGGCAGATGCATTGAGCAGAAAAGTGGTTATGAATCAACTTATGATCAGAGAATGGAAACTTTATGAGAATGTGGCAGAGATTCTTTATATGTGCCAAGCAGTCAGCGCAGAGCAATACTAGCAACTAATGCAGTAGAGTCTTCTCTTTACTGGCAGATAGTAGAGGCACAGAGAGCTGATGCTAATTTAGCGGACATTCTTAGAATGGATGAAGTGAATTTGGGGCGTGATAATGTGGCTAGATTGAAAGGAAGATTGCATGTCCCAGAAGATGCAGAAGTTAGACAGAAAGTTTTGGAGGAAGCTCACAGATCAAGGTACACTATCCATCCAGGTAGCACAAAAATGTATTAAGATATGAAAAAGTATTTTTGGTGGCCAAATATGAAGAAAGAAATTGCAGAATTTATAATCAGATGTGCAGTATGTCAGTAAATAAAGCAGAGCATCAGAAACCAGGAGGATTGTTGCAACCATTACCCATTCCGCAGTGGAAGTGGGATGATATAGCAATGGATTTCATAGTTGGTTTGCCCAGTCATCAGGTCATAATGCAATATGGGTTTTTGTGGATAGATTGACCAAGGTTTGCAGATTACTACCAATTAGTATGACTTGGTCAGTTGATAGATTAGCTAAATTGTATTGGAAAGGATTGTGCCTTTGCATGGAATACCAGTTACTATAGTTTCAGATCGAGATCCTCGATTCACTTCAGGTTTTTGGAGGAGTTTACAAGAGTTGTCGGCACAGAGTTAAGATATAGTTCAGTATATCATCACAAACAGATGGACAGACGGAAAGAACAATTCAGACTATTGAAGATATGTTGAGAGCTTGCTGTCTTGTATGGGGAGGCATTTGGGAGCGTCATTTGGGTCTAGTGGAGTTTGCATATAATAACAGCTATCATTCAAGCATTGAAATGGCACCTTATGAAGCATTGTATGGTAGACCGTGTAGATCACCGTTAAATTGGCATGAAGTAGGTGAAAGGCAAGTTTTGGCCCAGAATTAGTTCGTCAATGTGGCAGAAACAGTGAGATTCATCCAAGAAAAATTGAAAACAGCTCAGAGTCGCCAAAAGAGTTATGCAGATGATAGACGCAGACCGTTACAATTTGAAGTAGGTGATTATGTATTTTTAAAAGTATCTCCCACTAAAGGTGTACTGAGATTCAGTAAGAAAGGTAAATTGAGTCCAAGATATGTTGGACCGTTTCAAATCAAGGAAAGACTGGGTGAAACAGCCTATAGATTGGACTTACCAACAGATTTACGGATGCGCATGATGTTTTCCATGTCTCAATGTTAAGGAAATATATCAAGGACCCATCCCAAGTTGTCAGCTATCAAAGGGATGATTTGAAGCCGGATATGTCAATGCCTGAGTATCCAGTGCAAATTTCAGGCCATAGAACTCAAAAACTCAGAAATAAGGTAATTGAGTTAGTAAAGGTTAGATGGGAGAATAGACAAGGTGGTGAAGATACGTGAGAATTAGCAGAAGAAATGAGAAAGGCGTATCCATATTTGTTTGAGTAAGTTTTGTTCTTTTTAGGTGATAGTATCATGCTAATTAAATTAGAATTGTGATAATTGGCTTTTGATTTTAATTTCGAGGACGAAATTTCTTTTTAGGTGATAGTAATGTAACGTTCCGACCGTTTGGATCGTTCTTGTGTGGACGTGGAGGCCAGTGTATGGCCGATGACAGGTGTGTAGCAGATGATCCTGCAGGTTTTGGTTTTGCCCAAGGGTATTCTCTGTCTCTCAGTTTTTAACGCAGTCGGTTTGAGGGTCGCGATTTGATCGCGACAGTGAGGGGCGTCGCGTTATGATCGCGACAGACCGTGGCGTCGCGTTCATGTCACCGCCGGTTTAAGTGAACGTATGCATGTCTACCGCGTGTCGCAGGCTGGGAGCTCGGATGACGTCAGCAGGCTTATCGCGACAGCCTTGAGTGTCGCGTTTAGGTCGCGGTCATGAAGAGCGTCGCGTTCTTAACTGCGTTATGTTTTTAAGTAACCCTAGCAGAATAGAGCTGGTGAATGCTCTGCTCGGCCAGGGGGATTTGCTGTGGAGATTTCTTGGCGATTTGACTTGCTAGAGCTTGGTCGATGAGCTTCCACCGCGGAAGACGTTGCTTGGAGTGAGGGAACCTCGTACGAGCTTCAATCTTCGCGTTCTTCGCGAAGGTAGGGAGATTTCCTGAGTTTGAACGTGAGATTCTTGTGTGAAGTGGTTAATGTGTTTCCTGCTTTCTAAAATGTAGATAGCATGTGTAGGAACACATTAAGCATGAAAACGGACTGTGAACTAATGATTATATGGTGATTGGGGTGATTGGATTGAAGGGTTCAAGACAGGGATCGCACCAGCTGTCGCGGTCGCTGTGGGAGTCACGACCAGGTCGCGGACCCTGAACCGTAGCGTTCTGAAGGCGGTCTATCGCGCCGCCGCGAACACAGCCGAATGTTGTCTTTCAAGTATAAATGTTGGTGTAGAATTATCTGTTTAGTACAGTTCATGTATATGGTGATGGGAAGAGGTGCATTGGCACTCTCTTCGCTCGAGGAGCATGTGGTCTGTAGTTTACTTGTTGTTCACACGATTTACGAGAAGGTTTCACGCAGCTTGAGCATTGCGCACGTGGTTTATGTGTACGTAGTGTGTAGTTTGATGCCTTCCGTGGATACTTCTTTAGTTAGGAGCCCCAGGTTTTGTGTGAGCCAGGCACGTGAGTGCTCGGGGCTTGTCCCGGTACAAGGTACCGACGAGGTCTTGTCGTCTTCCTGGACACCCTCGCTCTAGTGTTGAGTAGTACGTCCGGCTGTGGGAAAGATGGCAGTGGGACAACGACTAGAGAGTTAGTTGTGTTGTCGCTTGTAGCGCGTCATAGTTGGGGGAGACGGACACCAGTAGATGTACTGGACCCCAGCTAGTCCTGTTTTCCAGTGTCTCACTTTAGGGAGCTCAGGCCAGAGTCCCTAAAGTGCCAGGCATGGGCCTGCGAGGTGTGTGACTTGCAGGTTGTGGTGGTTTAGTGGACTCCACAGTTCTTGTACTTGTTTAGAGGAGCGGCAGCTGGACCTTTCGTCCGTGGCTGCGAGACTGAGAGGTGGTCCGTGTGGTTTGTCCGGGTTAGTTACTGGTGTCGCGAAGCAGTTGACGTGGCTCGAGTGTGGCGTTTTCCTATTGTAGCTCGTACACTGTTTGGTGTTGCCGTTTATTTAATTATGTTGTTCCTGTTAAGCGGCAAATGGTAAGCTATATTTACAGTTTTACATCCTACTTATATTGTTATAAATTGTTAGAGTAGCATTTCTTGCTTTGCTTCTTGTGTTGGTTTGCTCAGTTTCTAGGGAGTTTTCCTACTGAGCCAGGACACGTGAGGCTCACCCCTACTCCTACCAGGTGAGGGAGATCCGGAGATTTTGCGTCCATCGTCCAGTGGAGGGTTTGCACCACCAACAGTGTAATTCTACTTTACTGTTGTACACCTCGGGGTATGCCCCAGGTTCTGTTGTAGTTTGGCTACAGTTGTGCTAGACTATGTATATTCATGTAAATATTTGTGAGATTGACAGATCTTATGAATGTTTGAGTTGATTCCTTATATTTCTTTGGACTCGTGGTTCGATATCCCTTGCGAGGCTTCGGCCCGTTCGCGGGAGGCGGACTCGATTCAGGCTTGCTAATGGGTTAGCGGGTCTGAATGGCTTGGTCCGTCACACCTCACCTCCCCCAGAACCAACAGAGAAGAACTCCGAGAGCACCTCACCAGAGTTCATGACTAGTCAGCACTAGGCCGACAACAACCACAACTAGATGTCGCAGCGCTCAAACAGCGGTGCAACACGGCACACAAGCATCTGCTTAGCTCAAGCAAAGATGCTGACTGAGCAGATCACAACACACATTGGCGCACAGGCACAGAAGGCCAAACACACAGCCAACACAACACATACCCCAACAACAAGGGGGACATCTAACAAGGACACACCCCAACAACAAGGGGGCATCCAACAAGGCAATTACCTTCTACCAGATCCACAGGCAACAACCCTGCACCGGTGAAGGCCACACCACACGCATGCTCTCTCAGCCTTTGCAACACAGCCACACGGACACGCAGGCCGAGGACGAACCCAGCCGCAGCACGAGCGAAAACAGCAACCACGCTCGCAGCACACGCACCCAACAACAGAAGCAACACTCTCCTGCAGCTCACACTCGGACCCTACTGGAAAGCTAGCCACCTGCAACAAAGAAAATGCTCACCTAACAGCAACTATACATGGACGGGCCAGCAGGTACTAGTACCTTTCTTTGGGACAACCATAGTTATTAACTCATTACAAATCTCTGGGCCCCTGAGCCTAACCACTGTAATGATCCAACCTCTCGAACCCTCGCCGGGGACCCCGAAGGTCGCATCGCCACCCACGGATCCGAAGACCCGGAAGGGTTAGAATTTATTCCAGTGAGATAAGCAATGAATTCAAATAATTATAACAAGAAAGTTCACATATTATAAGAAATTATGTACAACATGTCCCAAATAAAAGTACAGGTACAGAAAGAAAGGTGCAGTCCTTAAGGGGTATACCTCGAGGACTTGTAAAAAGGCCATTCCCAACTCACGGTACAAGCGCTCATGCTCAAAACTCACACTGCTGGCAACGCACGGCGAAAAGCCGCCACCACGACCGTCCGACAAAGAACTCCTGCGACAGCGAGTCCCTACCTGAAGAGAGTGGGGGGGTGAGCCTTACGAACAAGGCTCAGTAGGGATAACCAGTCCCTTACCAGCCAGAGCAGTAGGAAACTCCAACAAAAGCAGAAGCAACTACTCTAGAAAGCAGTAAAGCAGGAAACACCTATTGCAGAGTACTACAACGCAGCGGAATAGAGTAAACACCATGACCCACAACCAGGGTCGGGTCAAACACTACTCCCGCAGAACCAGCAAAGTCAAACACAATGCGGAAGCAACACCTCGGCACACATCATCGAGACAAAGGAGCTCACGGAACACCGAAGCAACCACGTGAGACCAGAGTCTCACGACACAAGCACCAACATCCCGGACCTCCACGAGGTTGGGAAGGAACAATCAGGTGTCACCACGAGAGACACCGAGCAACCATGAGAAGCACTGTCTCACCACAGGCACGACCACCTCAGACCTCCACTAGGTTGAGGGCCCGCAAGCAGAACCACCCTGGACCCTGGACACGCCATGAGGTAAGGGAACTACACACTCTGGTGCCACCACGGACGACACCAAGGAACGGGTTACAAAAACAGCAGTCGGGCATCTGCACCAGGCACCCCGAGAGAACCCGCAGAGCAGAAGCAACTAAACAAGGCCCACGAGGCCAAACCAACCAAGCCCACAGAACTAGGACACGGCCAAGCTACAACCACTGTGCAGGCTAAGGCAATGAGAACACATTCTCGGAAACAACGTGAGAAACACCGTCACAACAAGAGCAACCAAGCCACAGGCAGCTAAGAGAGGGACACATAGTCCACCCCTCTCGCTCGCCAGCCATTGACTCCTGCCTACGACCTCCCTAGGTAGAGTGAGGCTAGCGAGTCACAGCAAATAACACAACCACAAACACCGCAGCCCGGCCGAGCTGCGGCCCCACGCCTGACCTCTCTACGCGGCTCCGAAACCAATGCAGAGCGAGGCAGTGAAAAGGACTAGCTGGTCCACTCCAGAAGAGTGCCTCACCACCTCGGTGACCTCGACCCATCTAAGAGAGCTCTATAAACAACTCTACGCCGCTGTCCCCACCGTTTTCCCCTTCTGCTCCAAGTCCGAGACTTGAGCATGCTCGCCGCCCGGAGAAAACTCCCTCTGACACGGATGCGCGGGGGGGGGTCCTAGTAACAGTAACAACCTGTCTCGAGAATAATCCCTCAAGTGCCTAGCACTGGGTGAACAGAGAACTAGCGGGGCAACCACCACAGAAACGACACAACTGGCTTGTAACCAAGACAAGCCCAGCAGGAACAGGCACGCATAACACCCTTCCGGAAACCCCCAAAAGGGCCGTCGGCCAACGCTGGCACACACGACATGGCCCGAGAAACTGGAACACCACCCGACAGAACAGAAACCATCGCTCTTCTAATAATCGATTGACAGTCAAACAATCGATTATTAGACAGACGCGAGCCTCCTAGCACCGCCGCTAGGATGGCCATGAGGTGTCACCTTCGGTCACTGAAAGCAAGGAGGCAACCTTCCGCATTCCCACCAGAAGGTCCTAAGGGCAACCCTGCCCTGGGGCATACGCCGACATGCGAACCACGGCCAGGGAAACACCCGAGGCACATAGGTCTTGTCACACCCTCCTAAACCGTCGCGATACCATCATGACGGATAGGGCAACAACGAAAACAACTGAGTCGCAACAGGGAGGAGCGTCACGACAACAACCTGGTCGCGACCCGACCCTTATCGCGACGGCCAATCGCACTGCGATAAGGTGCGGTCCGACCGGGGTGATGCCTCCTCTGATGTCGCGACCGCTCGGCGGTCGCGACATCAGCTGGAAGGCCGACTGCCATGATGCTACATCCTGGGGTCACCACAACACTACAACTAGCACAACATGGGGGGAGGGGCATGGGGAAAGCTTTTAAAGCATGCATTCACACACGAGGGCTCCGATCGCCCGGGAAGGAAAGAGTTCTAGAAATCCTATAGAAAAGAAGAAACCGAATCCCCAAAGGGGTCTTCACAATGCCAAGGCCGCCACCTCCTCGCTCCACACGACGCTCCAGCACTCCGCACGAGCCGCCGCCGCTCCTCCAAGCTCCACGCCGCGGGGAGAAGAAGGGAAAGAGGCTTCTCACCTCAGAGAGGAGGAGGGAAGGGAGAAAGAGCCCAAAAGGGAAAGAAGGGGGACGGCCAAGGCTTTTAGCCTCCGGCCCCCAGGATGCGACGGGGCAGGGCATCATGTTAATAACCTTAATGTGACGGCCGCCGACACCGCGACCAGAACGCGTCCCACCTGGACGCCGCGACAACCCAACAAATCAGTCTGCTATGCCTACCACTCTGACAGGCGTCAGACGACCAAAAAGCAGAAAGCAGTCAGACCCATTGACCAGGCACGACAAGAACGCGATGTAGCACTGGTTGCAACACGGATGAACTGTCGCGATGGCTAGCTCCGTCGCGACACTAATGCGTCGCCAAGGCGACGCATTAGTGGCCAGTCATCCCACACACAAACGGAAAGCCGGAAAGCCCGAGATGTTACATGAGCGTAATGCCGAACACTCTGATCATTAAACTCCCATGGGCACTAGCACTTTTGGGCGCACCTCCTAGGACCAGATCAGGTCCTTTATAATGTTCCTAACATTGATCATGTTTTTATCTTTAGACAATCAGTCTGATGGCCAATAGAGTACCAAGTAATAGATGAGATAGTAGAAGAGATAGATGAAAGTACAGAGAGAACTTGAATAGACGAGAGGATAGAGATAGTAGATGAGAGTGAAGGTTGTTCATAAAACAACGATAAAATGCCGATAGTAACGTTTGCTCAACACACATATTTGGTGCTAGCATTCTGGTGGAATTCACTAACCCCTCACTGGACATGCTACGAACATAGTCTAGAGGTCCGACGTGGTCAAGGTAAGAGTTAATCTAAGGCTGTTAGATCATGCTGATCCCTAAAGGTAAACATGTATTGGTGGTACAACCTACTCGTAGGCAATGAACATCCACCAAAGCCAAGGAGTCTTACAGAGGCCTTGACAATGATTACCTGGTCCATTCAAGAGTATTCCCAACGGAGAGTACATCTAAGTCAAGAAAGTGTGTATAGAAAACATTTGCTTGTCGTGCCTTGAGTGCTCGAAGGCAGAGGAGCGTGATAACAATATTGAAATGGGGTGAATAAAATGAAGACAAGTCCATTAAAATAATAGGAAAATTAATCATGAAATATTTGCACTTAATTACCATATGTATTATGGAAATGGTTTCTGTAAGATCTCATGGCAAAAATTCAAGTTTTGTGTGTGCATGTGAGAGAAAATCAAAGATAGCATATGAGAGTCTTGCACACATCTTTTAATAGGAAAATCATGTGGATATTATTGAAAGTTAATTCACATGATGTTACTATTCATCATAGAGCATTATGAGGGTTTAACCATGATTAAGTGCATGGATTAGCAGAATTAATTGAATATTAGGGTTTCTGGAAAAACACAGTCAGGTTGCGGACATCGGCTAGTGAGGCGTTCAGGTTACGACACACTGAGCCAACATGATGACCTTGATCTTGTCACGATGGGTCGAGCTGACGCGTTCAGGGGAGCGCCCGACAGGACCGACGTGTTAGGGTACAATCCGTCGGGCCGACGTGATCAGGTTGGGGTTGACAGGGACGACGTGATTAATAGGTCACGACGGGCAGGTATGCCGCGTTCAGGTCACGCCCGACATGGCCGACACAATATATATGTTGCGTCACGCCGGATCTGGGGGGGTCGCGACTAGTCGCGCCATATGCAAGCGGTGCGTTCTCAGGCCGAGAACACCATAAAATAGGTCTTAAATAGAACTCTTATATCTCGATGTATACAACATGAAAATTGTGAAAGCACTTTTAAAACAATGCTAACATGATTATAAACATGATAGAAACAAGAATCAAGTGAATAGACGTAGATCTCAATGAGTTTAAGATCAAACAAGGTGGCTCAGGTACATGTCAATGGCCGAACTTTGGACATGAAATACTCATAAATGACATGATAGAAATTGGGGAAAACATGGGGCTTTTGTTGCTGGGGTCATAGACTATCTATGGTCGAGAGTAATTAGGTTATGCTTGAGAGGTTCCTACCTTTGAGTGCTTTAGATCCTAGGGTATGAACCACGAAGAAGATCCCTTACCTCTTCACGAATTCCTTGTCCAAGAGCCTCCTTCCCACATCCAAGAGACTTCAAATAAGCACTAGGGTCGGCCAGGGACAAGATTTAGGTGTTTTTGTATGTTGAGGGTTTAAGAGTCACTCTAAAACCTCAACTCTTCCTCCAACTCTGAATTTTTCATATTTATCTAGCCTTTCCTAACATTTATGTCACGCCCCGACGTGGAATATCAGAACGTGAGGCAGGAGTTGCAAGTAAGCGAGTATAGAGTATAAAGACATCCAACCATTGGACAAATGCAAAATGCTAAATCATGTGTATTTCATTGATAATTCCACTAATGTCTATTACAACCACTAATCCAGAGCCATTACATAGGGCTCATTTGACATCATTACATTGAAGAGAAAAAAAGAAACTAAACTAAGACTCTAGTATGATGCTGGTACTCTTGTATCACTCTTGGTCCTCCCCATCCTCGTGAGTGTCGTGATCTTCCTCAGTCGCACCTGAGAACACATATCAAATAACGCAGGGTGAGCGATAACGCCCAGTAGGACTTAAATCTCATGATCAGGCATGCTTTAAATGATAATGTATTAAAGAGCAGAGTAACTAATGATAACAAGAGTGTCAAGTATGGTCAAGCAAGTGATAGCACAATAGCATGATTCGAAATAGCACAGGTGTCAGTATAGCATAGAGAGTAGGATGGCCATAGCACTAATAGCACAATATAGTTCACGGTAGCACAACGAGTCAAGTCTAGTATAGCACTTGATTGTCATTATATAGTAGAGAGATAGATAACACTCGAGTGTAATGCCAAACACTCTAGTCAATTAAACTCCGCGGGTAATAAACACTTTTAGGCGCACCCCCAGGACCAAACCGGGCCCTTATTGTCACGTCCGAGAATTACACAGCGGATATTAATTCGGATAATTCGAGTCGATATTTCGATACGTGAACAGTCAGAAAATGAGCCTCTAGCTAGCAAGCACTAAATGTATATCAACACAACATCATAATAGGGCCCAAATAATGAACTCAATTGAAATTGTATTCAAATATCATCTCATTGTTTCAAAGAGAACTAATACAACTCTTCTAATATTGAATAACATGACTAAGACTCAATAAAATGGAAAAGTACATAGTTCCTCACTACCTACTACATGAATATAACACTCCAGACAAACTAACTATAGATAGACTCAAGTGTTGGGACGCTCATCACCCGGACGCATTTCCATCCTCGACTTGCTCCTCTTCTTGTGTTTCATAGTCACCTAGAATCGTTTTAAAAGTAGGGAATGAGCAAACTAGCCCAGTAGGATTTATATCTCATGTGCGGGTAATGATATAAGTGATTAGCAATTTAGAACTAGGTAAGCTGATGAACAAGATATGCATGTACGATAAAAACTCATTAAAACATGATAAATGAACAAGCTAGATATAGTGATCATGATAGAGCACGATCTAGAACGATATAACGAGGGAAGAGATTATCAATAGTGAGTCATGTAACAAGCATGCAAGATATCACTTTAAATTGCAATAATTGCAGGATGGCCATATCACGCAAGCAAGAAAGCACGAGCATGATCATGTAACACTAATCAAGCACGAAGACACTAATGTACACCAAGGAAAGACCCACCTTGAAATGCACACTAGGACACGTGTATGTGGTTTATTGTATCATCATTCAACACGCAAGTACTCCCAGCGCAGATGCAAGGCCATTAATCATTATACCCCAGGGTTAACAGTTATATTTATGACTCTCCGTCATTGGGGGCTAGACTGGAGCCCTTGGACACTCTCCGTGCCCGGTCAGCATCTCACTATTTTTTTTTAAATGTAGATACCCACAGTCATTAATGGCCAATGAGAGTTCAAGATGTAAGCATGTGTAATGTCATGTCCATGATGATGATGAGAACAAGTAGTAAGTAATGTGAACATGATTTCCTGATAACAATAGTCAAGAGATAATTTTGCAGCATAGCGGCGCAATTTTATACTTAGTCACTCTTACACTAATGGCTAAGTCTAGATTATAAATCACACTCACGAGAACAAGATGAGAGAGAAGTGCATGCATCTCCAGGGAACTTCAATGGTACGACCAACTCGGTCTCCATGAGAGAATCCACGGAGCACGGAGAATTACGGAGGTCTTAGAGAAAAGGTCGCTTGTCTGTCGATACAGAATGACCAATAGAGAGCTTCCAATCCCCCAAGAAAGGGCTGCCTATGAGTGCAGGTGTGTAGTGATGTACGTATCTCAATCTACAATCCATCAGTTTCAATCTTGTGGAAAACAATTAACATGATAGCATGAGATGAACTATGCATTTAATTATACATGGTTTGCAATATTTAACACAACAATTATTATATAGCAAGATAGAACAGTGAGAAGAGCAAATCACTAGTTGCATGAATGGTCACATTATTAAAGAGCAATTAGAATAAATTCATGTAGTTATATCTTTTTAATGGGTTGACTACTTTTAAGCCATAAACAAACCTCATGCAATGACAGAACCAAGACTAGCAAACCATGAACTCTATACCATGTAAAATAGGTCTCGAGTAGGTCTTGAAATCCACGTCAGACACAGTCGACGCATTTAATAGCGCAGTATACAGTCGGAACAAGACTAACCTGTGAAGAATCAAATCACAACGGCCTATACCATCACCTTCATGCTTGAATCATGACGGTATACCCCGTCACATTCTTGAAATGTGTTCAAAATAGTAATATAAAAATAGCACGAAAACCTTGAGCGGGAAAATCGGCCGAATCGCGACGAGGGTCCACGTCGTGTTTCATGCAGGCTCTGAAAACCATGCAGTGCACAATTTGAGGCGCAGAACAGTACTGTCGCGATCAAAATTACAATGTAGGGCACGGTCGCGATTCACATGAATGCGTCGGACTCTTGCGTCACGTTCATGCACGCCAAAACGCAACGTCTGGTCCCGTCGCGTTTTGGGTTCTTACCCGAAAACACAGAAAACAATCACTTGATTCATGCAATGCTTATAACTTCTAATCTAGGGTTTTTGGGAAAAAAGTGTAAACATGAAGCTTGTTGGGAACATGGAATAGGAGAGAACTATGGCTTTGGAATCATTACAATTGGCCTCGAGATGCATGAGAAATTAACATGAACGTGAAAAGCTATTAACAAGCGCGACTTTGGCAAAACGCTTAAAACTCAAGGTGTACTCAATGAAATTCGATGAAATCACTTGGACATAAAAGTAGACTTGATGCGCTACACATTATATAAGATTTATTTAGATTGGCTTGAGATCACCTACCTTTTGGGTTGAAGAAGTCTCGTCCTCCAGAAAGCCCTTAATCAGAAACTTGGAGGAGAACGCTTATACACTCGGTCTACTGGATGAAAAATAGGCAAACCAGTGGGATTAGGAACTAGACTCGACCCTCTTTCCAGGGGTATAAGTCTGTACGGTTTGGTGAAGGATTGGCCTACCTTAGGTCGACTCCAAGAAGAGCTATCTGCACAGGTTGATGCAGACGCAACAGGGAAGAAAGCTCCGAGTTGGGGTGATTTCCTCCACCTTGGGTGCTCAAGAATAGTCTCCCATGACCCCAACAATGTGTAAATCATCCTCTAGAGTTTCATGGCATGTATATATACATCTAGGGTGTTTAGAAGTCCCATTGGGTGAAGGAAAGGAAAAGGGTGCTATTTTGGCCTTCCACCTTCCATAATTTGATGATTCTCACCCCAGTAGAGTGTGTGAAGCTTTAGGAAACCTCCCACCATGGTTAGGCATGAATTTGGTTGCCAAGAAAGCCTAATTGCTTTAGGATTTACCCTAATTACCTCCTTCAAATTTCAGCTCAATTAGGGTTACGAATTTCTCTATTTTTTTCTTGCTTCACTATGATCTTGGGCCACAAGTGATCCATTGGCCCAATTCTGATAATGGGTCATCAATATATGATGTTGGAAGTCTCTCCAACATGTTTATTTAATTTATGATCGTGTTATATTTCTGGGTTAACAGTTTTCCGACTTAGTTTCCTAATTTGGATAATTAGTCACATTGTGACGTACACTAGGCTAATCGGAATTTTT